>CACVCL010030354.1:0-50492 GCA_902729485.2 Mus minutoides
AGAAGCGGTTCAACGTTGCATTATGTTGCTTGAATGCTTCTTGGCGAATAACGAGAGTCACCTGCCCTCCTTGCTGTTTGTACCAGAACAAGTAGTAATTAGTATCACTTGTGTCATAGGTGCAGTCCAGGGTTGCTGATTCTGCCACCTGCACAGACTTTTCCTTCTGAGGCTGTGACACTGTCTGAGCCATGCTGGCTTCTGTGGAAAAGAAAAGAGAAATGACTCCATTGTGGCTTCTGTCAGAATTAGGAACAGACTCTCAGTCTGGCGCCCACCCTCATCTTCCTTTTCCTCTCGATTTCAGAGCCAGGCAGGGGATACCAGACTTAAGCTTCCTGGAAGCTGGGCCCAATGATGCTGCTCTCAGAACCCAGTGCTGTTAATCCATCTCCCGATTGCCCATTCCTGATGAATACTTGTAAAAGCAAATATGTTTGCCTTCTTACCAAGAGAAGTGGAAAGGAAGAGCACCCACAGGAAGCACGGCCGCACCATACTGGAAGCCGGCTTCAGATCCAGTCCTTGCTCTCAGCTGCCCTAGCACCATCTCACCTTCAAAACAGGAAGTGGTAGGCTAAGTGGGCTACCGCTGGTGATAGCTCACTTAGAAAACGTGTCAAGGTGTTTATCTTTCTCTTCAGAGGATAAAGCGTTCTTAAGTGAAAAAAGATACACTCAGGACCAAATGTTCTCTCGAGTAAAATAGAAAAAAAAAGTGATAAATTGTTTTTAATAGAGACAAAATTTTAGAGGGAAAGCCGTGTGTGGTGTTGTATGCCTTTAATCCCAGCACTTGGGAGGCAGAGGCCGGGGTATCTCTGTGAGTTCAAGGCCATTCTGGTCAACAGAGTAAATTGCAGGACAGCAAGGGCTACGTAGAGAGACCTTGTCTTAAAAAGCCAAGGAGCAAAACACCAATAACAACAATAAACAAAACAAAACAACAAAAAGAATAGCAAAAAACTACCTCCAAACCAAAACAAACAAAAATTTGGGGTGGATAATGAGAACACAGTTAAGGTTGATGTAATGACAAGGTTTGCTGTAATAATTTTTCTTTCCCACTCTTTTCTTCTCTCCCCCTTCCCTTTCTCTCTCTCCACTCCTGTTTCTTTCTGAAAAATTGGTATAAAATAGTCAGTAGGGTTTCAGAATATAGTATTGGTATAATTACAGTTCTTTGACCAATAATTTAAAAACCCAATCTTGTATGATATATGTGTGTACATATGCTAGGGCACGTGTATAGAGGTCAGCGGCAACTCTTGGAAGTTGCCCTTCACTTTGTTTCCAAGGCAGGATTTTTCTCACTGTTTCTGCAGCTGGGCTGTGTATGTCAGGGGAGCTGCCTGGGGATCCTAGGTGCTTCTCCTGCCCGCATCTCCCGTCTTGCCTTATGCACACCGGGATTTCAGAAACATCTTACTGCATCTAACTTCTTATGTGAGTTTGGGAGATGAGCTCAGGTCCTGGTTATACAGCAAGGGCTTTTGCACACTGAGCCATCCATCTCCTCAGGCCCCTGACCAATAGTGTTTTGATGGTTTGAGGCATGATTAATTCTGACAGTGACAATGTTCAGATAATGGAGAAAAATTGAGGCAAGAATTTAGATTCTAATTGCATTGTTATTTACTGAAGATTTTTTTTCCTTTTTCTGTGAGAAATACCTGGCTTTGGCTGTACCAAAGACCTTTACCATACTGGTGGGAGGCATTGCTGCAAAGAGTTTTGTGAATGTTTCGTAATGATTTTGTGGGGGGAAAAAGACAAAGTAGAACAGCATAGTTTATCTGAGAACATTCTTTACTGCACATCTGACAGCTTGTCATCAGCATTTTGTTGTTCTTTATATTTAATTTTTTTCTACAAGAGAGGAAAGGGCACAAATTACAGTACTTATTTTATAATGAGGCACCTGAGCAAAAATAAAAACCCACAACGCAGAGAACCGTGAATCTCATTTACATGAATTTTCTCTGCCTACAGAATCTGTGTCACCCTGTCTTAGTCAAGGCCACCTGTACAGTGTCAGTCTTTCTATAAATTCCTTTCCCCTCTATAAAAGCAGGAAGGAAAGAGAAGATCAAATTAAAAGCTGTAGAGAAAGGTGGTTCTAATTCTTCTGTCTTGCTTGTTATTTCCATTTGGAAATCTTGGTACATTGTGAACTTTTCTTTTCTTTTCTTTTCTTTTCTTTTCTTTTCTTTTCTTTTCTTTTCTTCCCTTCCCTTCCCCTTCCTTCCTTCCTTCCTTCCTTCCTTCCTTCCAATCAGAGATGTTTTCAACTCTAGAGGACTTCCTAAAACATACCTTTGTCCTATTTACTGTTTATGGATGAAGCCACGGGAAACTTTTAGGTATGTTAAGGGTCTACAGTTTCTCTTTGCCTGTCCATCCTCTTATAGCAACCTTGAGGTGATGGGCTGCATTCACTCCCAACCTCAGCCCTGCTCAGGGTATGAGTTTACTAACAAGGGTCTCAAGAGCGAAGGTTTCCTGTCAGGTCTCAGATTAGAAGCTTCATCTTGATCTTGACATCTCCTGGTCCTCTGGGCCTAGCCAACAGAACCTTAGAATCTGATACTCACCATCCAATCATTTCCAAGTAAAGTTATTGAACTCTGAAGATTCAGTAAGATGATGCATACCATTGAAACTTCCAGCGGGTGAATAGAAGGTGAAGACAGGAAGATGGCTAACCTGTGCAGGAGCTTGGCTGAGCAATCCCACAAGGCAACTCTGGTCACAAGGTTTCTCACCAGAGTTAGACATAAAACTCGAGAAATAGCCCATGAATATCACATACCCGCTGCCATGCTCTCATGAGAACTATAGATGCAGAAGCCCGGCACAGAAAGATGCCAGTGGCTCAGGTGGCATAGTACCCATTTCTTCTTTGCAGAAGGTCTTTCTCTCTGTGTGTCTGCAGCATATGTGTGTTTCTTTTTGTTGTATTTTTCTAATTTTAATATTTTTATTAACTTTACATCCTGATCACAGTCCCCCTCCATTCTATCTTCCCAGTCCCACCCTTACAAGTCCCTCCCCCCATTTTCCCACCCTCCTCCTCAGAGAAGAGGAGCCCCTCTTTTGGGTAACACCCCACTCTGGGACATCTAGTCCCAGCAGGTCTAATCACATTCTCCCCAACTGAGGCCCATTCAGGTAGTCCAAGTTGGGGGTAAGGGGATGGAATGGCAGGGGACAGAGATGGAGACAGCCCTCATTCTACTTGTTATGGGAACCACGTGAACAGCAAGCTGCACACCTACAAATGTGTAGGGACCTGTGTTTAGGTCCTGCATGCTCCCTGGTTCCCTGGTGGTCCAGGCTCTGTTAGCCCCCATGTCCCGGGTTAGTTGACTCTGTGGGTCTTCTTGTGGTATTCCTGACTCCTCCAACTTGCTCACTTCTATCTCTGACTCTTCCACAAGGCTTCCTGGACTCCCTCTGATGTTTGGTTGTGGTTCTCTACATCTGCTTCTATCTGCTGCTTCATAAAGCCTCTCAGGAGACAGTTATGCTAGGTGCCTATCTGCAAGCATAGCAAAGTATCATTAATGGTGTCAGGGGTTGGTCTCTCGTTCCCTCAGTCTTTGCTCCATCTTTATTACTGAGCACCTTGTGGGCAGGACACATTTTGGGTTGAAGATTTTGTGGGAGGGTTGGTGTCTCCCTCCCTCCTCTGGAAGTTCTGTCTGGCTACAGGAGGTGGCCATTTCCATCTCTATAACCCCACTCTAGTAGGAATCTATGGTAGGGTCATTTCAGTAGACTCCTCATATCCTCTCCTGTTCCAGGCCTCCAGCTAGTCACCAGAGATGTGCCATGCCAATTTACGTTTTCACTCCCAGCCCTCTCCCACCCCCTTCCCACATCTGATAACCACCCCCATCCCCCTCCTTAGCCCCTCTCCTTCCCAGTTCCTTCTCTCCATCCATCTCCAATGACTATTTTGTTTCCTCTTCCAAGTGAGATTTGTGCAGCCTCCCTTGGGATTTCCTACTACCCAGTTTCTTTGGGTCTGTGGATTGTAGCATGGCTGTCCTGAACTTTATGGCTAATGACCACTTATAAGTGAGTACATACCATACATGTCCTGGCTCTGCATTACCTCACTCAGAATGATGTTCTCAAGTCCCATCCATTTGCCTGAAAAATTCATGATGTCTTTGTTTTTAAATAGCTGAATAGTATTCTATTGTGTTGTTGTACCACATTTTCTCGATCCATTCTTCAGCTGAGGGACTGTATGTGTGTTTCTTCACTTATTACCTGCTGATCCCCCCTGCTCCTGTTTGCTGAGTCCCAGATTTCTCCACTGCTGCCTGGTGAGCTAAGGAGTTCTGCCTTTTAATTCTTTAACTGGCAGAGAAAACAGACCTGATCAAGCCAGCCAGATGGTAACAATCTCATGCTGCCTGTTCCTATAATTCAATTCTCAGATGAAAATAAAGCAAAGGAAACACTGAACAAGCTTTCCAAAAAGTTTTTATGTGATTCACTGTAGTAAGTTGCAATTTATCTTATCAGAGAAGGCAATAAAGACTATTTATTAAGCTCTGAGTAATACTTGGGTGTCCTCCAGCAACATGATTACTGCAGCACAGATAGGTGATGCAGCCTCATGACTGTGAAGTCTTTTGGGAAGGGGATGGTGGATCAGGTACTCTATTGTGGAGAGACAGCAGCCCCACATAGTTCTGGACTACAAGGATAGACACAGCCTTGGGTCTGGGTCTGAACCTCTGCTCAGAAAATTTACAACTCATCCCTTTGTATGAGGTCATTTGGGATGACTTGGAGGCTAATTTACTTCAGTAAATAAAAAAGACCAGTTCTCAGCCCTGTATTTTCCTGACAAAATAAATCTTAGGCTCACACCCAGACCACAGCTGCCAGATCTCGGTTCCTAGAAGCATCTCTGTCCTCTAGCCTTTTGAAATTTGTTGAAAATTTAATTTGGGGGCAAATATTTGAGTCCAGCTGTTCAGATATGGGAGGATTTGTATCACGCTTTTTTTTCCCTTGTGTGTGTGTTTGTGTATCACTGATCTAACTTTTTAATAGATCAACTCCGGCAGATAACTATTAGTGAAAGGAAGCAGCGCCCTCTTCAGGTTAAGAACGTAACTACCCTGATCTTTGGAATTTACTTCTAAGAATTTGATTGCATCTAGAAATCTGTTCATTTTCCCCCAATTTTTATTAGATAGTTTCTTCATTTACATTTCACATGTTATCCCAAAAGTCCCCTAAACCCTCCCCCATCCCCTGCTCTGCTCCCCTACCCACCCACTCCCACATATAGGCCCTGGCGTTCCCCTGTACTGGGGCATATAAAGTCTGCATGACCAAGGGGCCTCTCTTCCCACTGATGGCCAACTAGGCCATCTTCTTCTGTATATGCAGCTAGAGACATGAGCTCTGGGGGTACTAGTTAGTTCATGTTTTTCTTCCACCTATAGGGTTGAAGACCCCTTCAGCTCCTTGGGTACTTTCTCTAGCTCCTTCCTTGGGAACCCTGTGTTCCATCTAATAGCTGACTGTGAGCATCCACTTCTGTGTTTGCTAGGCACTGGTATAGCCTCCCACGAGACAGCTATATCAGGACCCTTTCTGCACTATCTTGCTGGTGTATGCAACAGTGTCTATGATGGCTGATTATGGGATAAATCCCCAGCTGCAGCAGTCACTGGTTGGTCCATCCTTTTGATTCAGCTCCACACTTGATCTCTGTAACTCCTTCAATGTGTGCTTTGTTCTTAATTCTAGGAAGGGGCGAAGTGTCCACATTTTGATCTTCATTCTTCTTGAGTTTCATGTGTTTAGTAAATTGTATCTTGGGTAGTAGAGGTATCCACTTATCAGTGAGTACATGTTATGTGAGTTCTTTTGTGATTGGGTTACCTCACTCAGGATGATACCCTCCAGATCCATCCATTTGCCTAGGAATTTCATATATTCATTGTTTTTAATAGCTGAGTAGTACTCCATTGTGTAAATGTAACAAATTTTTTGTATCCATTCCTCTATTGAGGGACATCTGGGTTCTTTCCAGCTTCTGGCTATTATGAATAAGGCTGCTATGAACATAGTGGAACATGTGTCCTTATTACCAGATGAAACATCTTCTGGATATATGCCCAGGAGAGGTATTGCAGGATCTTCTGGTAGTACTATGCCCAATTTTCTGAGGAACCGCCAGACTGATTTCCAGAGTGGTTGAACAAGCTTGCATTCCCACCAACAATGGAGGAGTGTTCCTCTTTCTCCACATCCATGCCAGCATCTGCTGTCACCTGAATTTTTGATCTTAGCCATTCTTACTGGTGTGAGGTGGAATCTCAGGGTTCTTTTGATCTGCATTTTCCTGATGATTATGGATGTTGAACATTTTTTCAGGTGCTTTGCAGCCATTTGGTATTCCTCAGTTGAGAATTCTTTGTTTAAGTTTGTGCCCCACTTTTAATGGGAATATTTGATTTTCTGGTGTCTACCTTCTTAAGTTCTTTATATATATTGGATATCAGTCCCCTATCTGATTTAGGATAAAGCTTACAGAAGCTTTGCAACTTTATGAGGTCCCATTTGTCAATTCTTGATCTTACCGCACAAGCCTTTGCTGTTCTATTCAGGAATTTTTCCCCAATGCCCATATCTTCGAGGCTTTTCCCCACTTTCTCCTCTATAAGTTTCAGTGTCTCTGGTTTTATGTGGAGAGCCTTAAACCACTTAGATTTGACCTCAGTACAAGGAGATAAGAATGGATCAATTCCCAGTCTTCTACATGATAACTGCCAGTTGTGCCAGCACCATTTGTTGAAAATGCTGTCTTTTTTCCACTGTATAGTTTTAGCTCCCTTGTCAAAGATCAGGTGACCATAGGTGTGTGGATTCATTTCTGGGTCTTCAATCCTATTCCATTGATCTGCCTGTCTGTTGCTGTACCAGTACCATGCAGTTTTTATTACAATTGCTCTGTAGTACAGCTTGAGGTCAGGCATGGTGATTCCACCAGAGGTTCTTTTATTGTTGAGAAGAGTTTTTGCTAGCCTAGGTCCTTTGTTATTCCAGATGAACTTGCAAATTGTCTTTTCTAGATCATTGAAGAATTGAGTTAGAATTCACAGGTCGGCAGCGGCAGCTGGATTCACTCACAAACACTTCATGGCTATACCAGCAGTCCAATTCGGTAGAGTCAGGTTAGCAGTAGCAGTGTCACGCCAGGCCTCAGCCTTGGCACTAGTTCTGAGGAAAAGTGCTATATATGCCTTAGGTGATTTCCAGGGTAAAAGCTCAACCTCTGGAATAGGCAATAGGCTATTGTTTTTCTTCAACCCATTACCTCAAAAGTCACATTTTCTATAATCACCGGGATCACCTCTGTGATTTATTTTAACAATGACAACTTTTTTGAATCTACCCAAATTCCCTCTATAGGGTCCCACTGTCTACTTATACTCTCCTTACCTCATAGGCCCCTCTCTACATATCGCATTTCTTCTAAGATTTTGGCCTCTGTAGGCAATCTTCCTTTTTTCTTTGCAGCTACCCTCATCATCTTTTATTTATGCTAATTGACAAGACCTGGATCTGTCAACCACACATCTATTTACACAGGTAAGGGGAAATTAATACTCTAAATGGAAAAGTCCCCACTGCTTCTTAGGCACCCCTGGCTTAGCCTTCTCACAGAAATCTTAAAATCCTGTCAAATAGACAGCAGCCATTCTCTAGCCACTCTGAGGAGGAACTATCCTGCCTCTCCCTCTGGCAACATCTCTAACCATATCTTATTTGATAAACTCACCTCATTATCCTTTGTGGTGGTTTGAATACGCTTGGCCCATGGGAAATGACACTTTTAGGAGGTGTGGCCTTGTTGGAATAGGTATGACCTTGTTGGAGGAAGTATGCCACTGTGTAGGTGGCCTTTGTGGGTTCCTAGTACTTAAGCTTCAGCTAGTACTCCCAGCTCCTTTAGGACCATGTCTGCCTGCAGGCTGCCATGCTTTGTTCTATGAGGACTTGAGCCATTCCAAGTGTGTGCGCACTGTTTTCTACTTCCTGATTTAACAATATGAAAGCTCTCAGCTGTTCTTGCGCCATGCCTCTGCTCTACCACCATGGACTGTAATCTCTGGAACCATATGCCCAATTAAATAGTTCGTTTTATAAGTTGCTTTGATCATGGTGTTTTGCCACAGCGCTAGAAAAGTAATGGAGACAATTCCCAAACAACACCAACAAACAGGTGCCAAGTGCTCAAGCATGTGAGCAGATGGGAGACCTTTCTCAAACCACCATAGTTTAGTTGGGAATTTCAATAGCTATCTATGTGTGAAACTACAGCAGCATTTAGTGCTTTATGACCCATATCTTAGGCTTGAAAATTATAAGCCTGTACTTGAGACATTGTTGAGATGCATTTCTTTTCTTTAAGAGAGAGGGTTAGAATGACTCACATGTCATGACAGGTTAGATCAAAGAACTGGGTAAGATAGTGAAAGGTTTTTTTGTTTTGTTTGTTTGTTTGTTTTTGTTTTTGCAGTAGGTGTTGGGATCAGAGACAAAGTATCCCAACTATTTTTCTATTTGAGAGGAAAGCACAGGGACACACACAGGGCCCTAGTGGGGAGCACAGAGTGGAAGAATGCGGTGGGTTTGGATAGAAGAAGCAGGGAACTTGAGCAAGTATGTGATGGCAGAGAAGTGTGCCTCCGATTTGCAGATGAGTGGAATGTGGGTTAGAGGTTGGGGTTGGGTCTGTGGAAGATGGTGTTCTTAGCTTAGGCCTGTTTTAACAAAGAGGAAGAGAGGGAGCAAAGGGTCCTCTTTGAGATGAAAATATGGCAGAAGTAGTAGCAGTCAGGGTCTGAAGGAGAAGGCAAAGCATGAGAGGGTTCATATTTGAGAAGAGGAGCATCATATTTTGGAGGATGGGATCTGACTAGAAGACTTTCTGAGAGGATTCTTATGGAGGAGGACCTGAAATCAAACAGGAAGCACAGAGATGGATACGATTAAAATAGATAAAGTCCTGGATGAGCAGACTTCCACCCACCTTCTACTGTGCTGGAGAGAGACCTCCAGGTTTATTTGCATTTGGAAGTCAGATGTGCCTTCCTGTGCTCTGGGCACAGAGGATACTGTGGCCAGGCCATGATGCAATAAAATATGGGATGTTTAGACTTGATAGAACCTTTTAGTCCTGGGGCAGATAAATTTGTGAGGAGGCATGTCAAAGGAGAATCTCCAGGTCGTTCAGAATATTTTTTGGCCCCAGTTGCAGGGAGAGGTGAGGAAAGACTTTCCTTGAGGGATCCTGTGTGGTGATGAAGTATCCCCAAAGGGGTGGCATCTCTCTAGCCCCAGCTAGAGAATTTTCTGAGGGGTCTGCCTGGTAGACAGTCAGAAAAGAAGAGGCTCCAGAGGAGGAAACCCCCTCAAGTGTCACTGACTGTCGAGCCAACTGACAGTGGTTGCAGGGAGTGCAAAGAAAAAAGCCCCATTAGAGGAAAAGACAGGCAAGAAGACCTGAGCCCTCTACTACAGAGGGTTTCCTCCGAGTAAACCTGTGGAAATGAGATTTCTAGAATGGGAAACAAGAGAGAGCTCACTGTCTACCTACAGAGAATTATGGAGAAAAAGGTGGGGGGGGGATATAGAGGAGGCTAGAAGCTTCCTTATTTTGGGTGGACACTGGCCACTAGGAGTGAGACAAGAGTGGTGATTCCTTAGTGAAGAATGTCTGCTGACAAATACTTCCTGTGGCCAGCTGTCATCAAGGGGTCTGCAGGGGTGCTGGCGGGGGCATAGGAAAACAGCTCTAACTCGTTCTGGAATGGGAATTACTATGGTTTTGGCAACTTGTCACACTTTAGCCAAAATAAAGGAGCTTTTCAAAATGTCTGTCAACCTTTTGGGTGGCAAACAGATGTGATATGTAAATGTGACCTGCCACATCATATTTCTAGAGAAATTAGTGTTTTCCTCCTCAGTAAAACCTGGTCCCTTATTCATAGTCACTTAACTGTTCACCTTCCCTCACTAGCTGTGATGGTTTGTATATACTCAGCCCAGGGAGTGGCACTATTAGAAGGTGTGTCCTTGTTGGAGTAGGTGTGTCACTGTGGGCGTAGGCTTTAAGACCCTCATCCCAGCTGCCTGGAAGTCAGTATTCTGCTAGCAGCCTTCAGATAAAGATGTAGAATTCTCAGCTCCTCCTGCACCATGCCTGCCTGGACCCTGCCATGCTCCCACCTTGATGATAGTAGACCGAACCTCTGAACCTGTAAGCCAGCCCCAATTGAATGTTATCCTCTATAAGACTCTCAATGGTCATGGTTCTGTTCAAAGCAGTAAAACCCTAACTAAGACACTAGTGATCCCCTCAGAAAAGTTCGTGTCTTTCTTTGTTACTTTTAGAAAGAATCCTTGTGTTTTGTTTTCACATATAGAGAGGCTGTAGCGGGTGAGTCTGTTTAGGAAGTGGTCCTAGGGTTCCAGAGTGCCAATATGGAGGGGCAACAGTAGGACTGGGGTTGGATTCTGGCAGAGATGCACGCAGGACTCCTCTTACAGTGGTTCTAGCTGGCAGGGGTCAGGGTAATTCCCATGTAGCCCTTTCAGAGGGCATGTGTTCTAGGACTGTGAGCTTTCAAGGCACCACAGGCTGCAGGAGGGGAGTGCATCTGTGGTTTATTATCAGTTTAAAGTGAGTCTCAACTCCAGCATTTTCTGTCATGGTTCTGGCTAAAATCAGAGACAGGGCTCTGGATGGGAACAACAATGCCGATGAGATACTTGCTCCAGCTCTCTCTGTGCTCCTCAGACTCATCACGCTTGCCCTATAGTACTTCCATGGAGTGCCTTCACTCTTTGTAACATTTGATAAAGCAAGATTGCAAAACATGAGCTCTGGTCTCCACTTCCTTAGCCAGAGCTAAGCCCGTAATTGGTACTCACACATCTCCTATACTACACCCTCAATATTTCCTTACCCTTGGATAGCGCATAGTGGGCCTTGATTGCCCAGTGGGCTGACCCATGTCTTCGCTGCTGAGAGATTTTTAGTTCCTGACATTTTGATCTTCCCAGAGCTTATTGCTACACTTCTGTTGCTGTTTGTGTTGGTATGCAAACAGCAAAGGCAGTACTGTGAAGCATTCGCCTTCCAGTCATATCCCTCTTTTCCCTCTCCTGCCACAGCAATTGGTGTCTCACGATAGTCAGATCACTTAGCCTTCTCAAATTATTAACTCTACACCTTGCATAGAGGACCATGGACATACTGAGTTCAAATTACCTCGGTGAAAGCCACAGAACCAGACACGATGCACCTTATCTGAATTCTCTGTTGGAAGTATCCTTCATATAGAACCAAGACATTTAAGTAAGCAGAGCTTAGCATTGTGTGTAAAGGAGACACAGTCCCAGAAAGTGGATTCCCTTCTTGGTTAGGACCCCATAGCATGATGGTTTGAAGAAATTTATTTTTGGATGTGAATGGTCAATGAAAAGTATAAACATTTGACAAAAATTCATGGAGGCAAGAACTTCTAGATTATAAGAGTTGCTGAACAGAGGAAATGTTTAAGACATCTGCTCTGTCTTGTGTGAATATGATTTGAAGCTCCGAGAGTCAAGTGCAACTATGAAAGCACCATGAAACTAGGAACACTTACATGGCCATCTTGATTGTTACTTTAAGAGTTACAGTCTGAAGATTCCCCATTTCTGTTTTTCTTGCAGCTGGAGGAGAGTAGCATTTACTCTTAAGAAAAGTTGATGATTTTCTCTTCTGTTACCGCAGCTACTTCTTTCATGTTTGCGCAGATGCTGAGATCTGAGGTTTCTGTTAGACCCTCTCTGTAGCCTGTGTCACTGTGCTTCCCCGAGAGCACAGAAATATGTCGCAGCATCCCCCAGCTGCGAGTCTGAGATCTCCAGGCTGAAGGACTTAGCTGCTTTCTGGAAGTTCACAGAGAAGCGGTTCAATGTTGCATTATGCTGCTTGTATGCTTCTTGACGAATAACGAGAGTCACCTGCCCTCCTTGCTGTTTGTACCAGAACAAGAAGTAATTAGTATCACTTGTGTCATAGGTGCAGTCCAGGGTTGCTGATGCTGCCTCCTGCACAGACTTTTCCTGCTGAGGCTGAGAGACTGTCTGAGCTATGCTGGCTCCTGTGGAAAAGAAAAGAGAAATGACTCCATTGTGGCTTTTGTCAGAGTTAGGAACAGACTCAGTCTGGTTCCCATCCTCTTCTGCCTTTCCTCTTGATTTCAGTGCCAGGCAGGGGATACCAGACTTACGCTCCCCAGAAGCTTGGTTTTAAGAGTCAATGCAGTATTTCTACTACCAATTGTCCCCGTTTCTTCAAAACCCTAGACGCCTATGGGAATAGAGACCGACAGCCTCCTTACCTAGACAGGTAGTGATCACAACTGCCCACAATGAGCTAAGGACTGCCATGCTCTCCCCTCTCCCTGCACGGTGAAGTCTCTTGCTCTGATCATTGTCTTCTATGTGTGCTGGCAGTTCTTCAAAGCAGGAAAGCTTTCACAGGTGGGTGGGGGATTATATGTCACTGAGGAGAGATTTTCCGGTCCTTTGTTGTTCTGTTCTCAGGCTTTTAGCTATAGTTTAAAGGAAAGTTAATGGTGAGTTTTTTTGGGTTTTTTTTTTTTTTTTTCTTGTTTTTTTTTTTATAGGATGAAAAGAAAGAAGAAATGGAGTTAGTGAATCTTACAAAAATAACAACAAAGTATGTTAGGTACGACATAATTACAGACAATAAAACATCCTTGTTACGGTAAGGCATTCAGTTGTTTGTGTCTTCACAATTTTTTAAGGTGAAAAAATGAGAAAGAAACTTGTGAGAGAAAAAAATCTAACTAAATTCAGAAATAAATGGAAGAAAGAGAATTCATAAGATATAATTATGCTTATATTTTCCATCTCTCTCTACATTTTTAAAACTCAGATCTTCCTCGTGCTACCTTACAAAGCTCTGGGACAGTGACTGGTTCTCATCAGCATTACATTGCTTTAGATAGCTTAGTTCATATTCTGTTACTCTTAAAATGCATTTCATTCTGAGAAAATATGCAACAAGAACTCTAGAAAGCCCCTAACTGATTCATTAGATTTGTGCTTTGCCAGAGCAGGGATCTGCATAATCTCAGAGCTGGAGTCCCAGGCTGGGAGCATGAGGTGGAATTCTGGCACCTGGTGGATGCTGTCTGGGGAGCCTGTCTCCACTCACAGAAACGGTCAAGGACTTGGGAGGATTGCAGCTGACTCTAACGCAAGCTACTGACATCTCCTCCTCTCTAATGGTGGCAATAGAAGAGGCACTAGACACTCTCCTATAGCATCTCCATCTTGGACTCATGATTTGAATTCCTGTATCTCCGATTTTAGATCCCTTCAAGTCAGTGCTAGGACAGAGATTTGTGTATAAGTGTTTTTCTACACTTGCATTTGGGGAATGTTGGTTGGAAGTAAATTGGGAAGAGAAGAAGGATAATATATGTCCAAAGCCAGCCACCACTGTAGCAAATGACAGACCAATATTGCTGGGTATGTCTGGGAGACATTGATAGAATAACCTTTGGGATTATCCCAAATGATTCACAAAAGGGGGTGAAGAAATTATCTGTAATTTTTTTCCATCACTGATTAAGTACTGCTCTTATGACATACTCTGGTGCTTACAGCTTTACCTACACACTGTCCGTGTTGCTCCCCTGGCCAGAAAGCAGTCCCCAGAGTTGCTAGAATTTTTAGCAAGTAATGTCCAGAGGTAACCACTAGGAACATGAAGAAGTTACCAATAGTATCTGTACAATATGTCTCCAGATGTGCTCAAATCTTCTTGTGCTTTGTGGCTACAGCAAACTTAGAGCTCCAGTATTTGCAAAAGAGACAGAGAAAGTTAGTGGAACAGGTTAAAGTTCATGCTGTTTATTCCAAGCCTGTAATCTACACTTATTATTTTCCTTCAAATTCTTCCATTATTAATTCTTCTTACCATTTGAGAGTACTTAAGCTGTCCTAGATTTTCTTCTTTATGAAATTGTGTAGATGTCCATTTCCTAGTTATTCTGCCCTTGTTAGGTCATGGTTGCCATACTTACCTGTTACAGTGTCCAAAAGCCATTGTAAAAGACATAGTAAAAATGTAAATGTACAAATGAGGTTTTGACATACTTTGCTAGCTCCTAATAGCCATAGCCCTATATCTTTAGGATGATCAGGATCAGATGTGGAGTTACATCAGGTTGTAGTGGAGGTCCCACAACTCCTTCCCAGACTGTCTTCTAAAGAGCTGCAGGCACTGAGAGAGGATTGTCCAAGGGAGAGGCTGGGTGTATTGCAGGTGGCAGACCTGGAAGTACAGGGCTACTCAAACCTACTGAAGACCAGATAGTGTCACTCAAAGCCCCAGATGTTGGAAATGGAGCTGCAGGGTATGATATTAGTACTTTTGGGTTTTTGTCTTGTTTTGGTCTGATCTTTCTTTGTTTTACTATCCCCCCAATCTCTTTTGGAATAGGAATATTTATTTATTTATCTTTTAATACCTTGACATATTTAACATAATTTTTCTTGATTCACTGTATGACCGAAATAAAATATGTAAATTCTACTGCCTTTATTTTTTCCTATGAAGAATATTTATTTCCTACTTTGTGTAGTATAATTTCTTTTAATTAGATATTTCCTTCCTTTATGTTTCAAATGTTATCCCCTTTCCTAATTTCCCCTCCAAGATCCCCCTATTCCTTCCCCCTCCCCCTGCTCACCAACCCATCCACTCCCTTTTCCTGGCCCTGGCAGTCCCCTATACTGGGGCATAATTTCAGCTACTGTTTATGAGAAATATGTGACTTGCATTTGGTTGTATCAGGGCTCATAGATAAAAGTTTAACTTCAGCCTCAGGAAAGAATATGAACTTTTGTATGACTATGAATATGAACAGTGTATGAATATGAGAATTTTTAATGTTAAACTGAACATGTATGGATTATGAGATGACCATGAAGCATGTGGTACTGTGCTGGAATATTATGATCTGGCAGTAGAATGTCTCCCACAGGCTTATGTGTTTGAACAGTGGATCCTCAGTAATTGGTGTTGCTTTTGAAAGTTGTAGAACTTTTTTTTGAGATGGGTTTACTTGGAGGAATTGGGTCACTGGGGATGGGACTAGAAGATTACAGCCATACCTTACTTCTAGCCCTGACCTAGTAGGTACTATTCTTTAAAGGTACTTAAATGTGAGCAGGCCACACTACTGGCTTTGATACCACACACAGGATCAGGTCCAATTACCATGCCTTCCTTGACACAAAACTGTGAGTCAAGATGATCTATTAAGTTGCTTCTTGTGAAGTATTTGGTCTCAGTGATAAGAAACAATAGTACATTTATAGTTGCATATGAAAGGCTCAGTTGTATTTAGTAGTGATACATTGGATGTTTGATAACAGAAGTGCCTACATCTGACCTGGTAAGAGACAAACCACGGTTCTGTTATCTTGGGTGGTCTATTTCATGAGCATTGCTGAAGCAAAGGGATGCATGTGGATAGAGACTGTCTGGGAGTCTTTGTACGGATCACTTCACCTATGCGGCCATTGAAAACATCTCTGTAGTGGGTGCTCTCTGGTGGTGTATGACATGAGAAACAGTGATCTGAACAATTGGCATATATGCTCACTGCTCCCCACAGACACGGCACTCTTCAGCACATAGTCTTCTGTAACCTTCCTCCCACTCCCACTCCCACTCCCACTCCCACTCTACCTGCACTGGATTCTGATTCTACAGAAGAAACCAAGGCATTTGCAATTTTCCAAAGGCCCACTGCTCTATCTGTGAGCACAGCCTTAATTTTCTCCCTAGTTTGAACTTTACACTCAGGAGGCAGTATCTTTTTACCATCCTGTTCTCCTTTCCCTGTCTTTTGTAAGTTTTATAGCAGTTTCTGTAGGCTTTTTATATTTGATCTTCTAAGCTAATTTTTTGAAATGTCAAATATATTTTCTTTTACAATTGAATTGGATGATTCTGGCTTTCAAGATTTGCATTGTGACATCTTTGAAAAAGCCTACAAAGAAGCTGAAAGACAGGCACTTTATGCTGGTGTTTTGGTGCTTTTTCTTGGTATTGACTCAAGAGCACGGGTTTCACACTGAGATGTGAACTACATCAGACAGTATTTGAAGGTATTGTCTTGTAGTGCAATGCATGCCCTGGAAGGAAACGTTTGCTGTTTTTTTGCAAGTTCTCCTTACATCTTCTTTTGGTCATAGGAAAACTGAAGTAAGTACTCTTGAAACCAGACATTCTTGGGCCTCTCAGCAGGGTTTAGGTAAAGGCTGAGGTGCCTGAGGGTCACTGTGTGCTCAATCCACAGAACAGAGTTGAGTCTTGGAGCTTGGAATCCTTTGTGAGCAGGGAAAGTGCTGGCCTTCTATAACCAGCCTGGTTGTGAATCTTCTACTGATCTTTTCTGTTACCACTGGAAACATCACCTCAGGGTGATGAGGCCCCCATCAGGCTCCTGTCCAGACCACCTGAAGACATTGGACGCTCTGTCTTGGTAACTATAGTCAGTGTGACGTCTTTACCTTCCTTAACTACCAGGGAAGTATCTATTTCACCAGTCCTTGTCCATTTGACCCTGCTTAAGGAAAACAAAGAGATTTGCACTCATAAAAAGTGCTTTAGTATTCATGTTTAGAATTTTCCTTATTTGCCCTATATCTCTTAGAATAATCTCTATGTTGTCCTGATTCCATGTATTTCATTGCCAGGGCACACGTGTGCTTCCTCCTGATCTTCCACTGTCCTACCCACAGGTCAGCTGAACACAGAGGAGGAACACTGAAGCCATCACTATGGGCACTCACCCCTGACCGTGTTCAGTAGCCTGACTAGTTGTTCTAGCCTTGAATCTTGGAGCTTGCATCTTGTTTTCACAGCCAATGAAAACCTTCCTGTCACGTGAAACAGTGCATGCCTTCCCTCTCCCGACTCTTCCACTTTCTAGTTGTCAGCAAATAGTTTTGTCACACGTCAGGAAATTTAAATGAAAAAACCCCCTTTTCATTTTCCTTTAACTTGAATTGACTGAATATATTACATTAAAGGAAGATAGAACAGAAATGAAAAGCAAAGAAAGGAGAGAAATCCAAGTGCTGTCAACGCTATTGTATTACTGGTAATTGTCCGGGAAGGTGAACAGCTTCCTGAATTCCTGTGGAGCATTTTGGATTTAGATCTGTGTGCCATTGTATTTTCTTGTGCTTGTGTGAAGAAAATGTTCAATGTGTCTTTCTTATCCACCCCTCTCAGAGGGTACTTAAGAAGTATCCGAATCTTGAAACTCTGTCTTGAAAACCAAAACCAAACCAAACCAAACCAAACCACTGAATGGAGGCTGTGTCAATTCTATGAACCAAAAGTCTGTTGCATTTTGCTAAACCTTTTTATTTAGAAAGTTTTAAGTATTATTAGCCATTTTATGTCTTCTCTGTTACCAAAGTTGGTGTTCAGTATGGTGTGTGTGTGTGTGTGTGTGTGTGTGTGTATGTGTCTGCTTACATTTGTTTGTATGAATTTCAAATCACAATTAGTACAACAGTCTTAATTTACTTTTTTTGAACACATGCACTGTGTTTTCTATTGCTGTATGCAATTCATTACTATGCAGCATGCTACACTCAGTCTTAAGAGGGTTGTGTAGGGGATGGAATTAATTGACATACAATGAAGTTCATAAACTTGAATATTGTCATATTCTTTGTGTATTCTTTTTAGCTCAGTAATGTCCAGACTTTTTTCTATTAGACTAGAACCTTTCACAAGCAGAATTTTATCTTTTAAGTAAAATGGACTGTGCTTTGTCTTACTATGACAAATGTAATCAATATTTTATTAATCTTTTGAAATTTTCTACAGTGTGTTTTAATCCTATCTAACCCACTTTACCTTTTCCCAGTTCTTATTCCCAGTTCTTATTCCATCTGCCTAACACTCCAAGAGTTGGGATCTTTCTGGATGTTGATTGTGGAAATTAGTCCTTTGCTCCTTTTTAGGTATGGAATTATGTAAAACCCTCTTTTTCTAGCATTCCCCCTGGACTTTGGAATAGAGTGAGCTTTCTCTTGAAGATACAGGGTTTGTGTCTGCTAAGACTCTATATTTCCCCATCCACTCATGTGTGTGTGTGTGTGTGTGTGTGTGCTTGAGAAAAACCAATCATGAGGAAAGTAGTGTGTGTGCAGCCATTGGGGAATTTGGCTCTTGGCCATGTGCTACACTATCCTGAGAACCATGAGCTCACTCTTCTTGACAGAGCAGATTCTCCACTCATACCATCTCTGGAATACAAACTGCCAAGGGAACTTCTATTATTTACGTAGTTTACTCTTTGATAAATCACATTCTTGCCAGGAATGTAAGAAGGGATGTCTCATTGGTGAGAAGGGAGGAGAGATGCTTGGAAGATGTACTATTCACATAAATACTTTTCTTAGTATTGCTTCTCCATGTTCAGCCATAATAATTCCAACATAGACAGGAATCAGCAAAAATAGATCTAGTTAAAGAAAATCTGGAATTTTCTCAATTAATGATCAACAGGCCTTGTGTCAGGTCAGCGATGGATATTGTCTTTGTTACCTAAAGTCCATTCCATTTAAACTGGTGGGAATATTTCATAACCTGTACAAAATAGAATGTTCTATTTACATAGTTGGGAAGGCAAGAAAATCATAAAAGAAGATATAAAATTAACAAACTCAAGGGGGCAGTGCGTTGTTAGCCTCCACATTTATTACTGTGCAGGTGGAGCACAGGAGGAGCTATCTGCAGCCACAGGTGCAGTGCATTAATTATTACAGGCGCTAAGAGACAATTCATATGAGTACCTCCATTGGTTCAGAAAAGGAATTTGACACAGTGGTCCCTACAGGTGTTAAAATCATCCAAAATAGGAATGATCAACAAATGCCTTAATATAAAATCATGTATGTTCCACAGTTTCAACAGCGCTGCCTTATGGGAAATACTCGGCATTCTTCTGGTAAAGTGGGAGAAAGCAACATTGCCTCACACTCTGTCACCATTGGCACCGTGTTAGAGCTGCAGGCCAGTGGAATCAGGAAACAACAAAACGACAAAGGCAACAAAAACAACAACAGTCAGAAGTGTGACTTGAAAAGCAGGTGGCAAGATAGCATTGG
Source organism: Mus minutoides (assembly GCA_902729485.2). Taxonomy (NCBI): domain Eukaryota; kingdom Metazoa; phylum Chordata; class Mammalia; order Rodentia; family Muridae; genus Mus; species Mus minutoides. The sequence goes on from CACVCL010030354.1 coordinate 19,273, forward strand.
TACATTGGCAAATAATCATACATCTGGGGACCTAAAAGGGAACAAAATCACTACCAAAAACTGATTATGACAAAGACAGTATTTACAAAAGCTGCACATTATTCATATTTCAGCCCCCAAAAGACGTCAAAAGAAACCTGAAATAGAGTATAGTTTTTATTTCATAAATGAGCGGAAGTTGTCTTACAGAATTTAAAGTGAGCATGCAAACCCAAGGGGTTCATCATGACATCCTTGTTCTTATTTAATCCTCTCAGCACCTCCTCATCCCTCTGCCTCATCTTGCTCATTCCCCTCTTCTTTTCAAGCAGTCACTGACTTTTGCTTCCATACTACATGTGTTCCATCTCTGTCTTTCCTTCACGTTCTCCAGTCTGCTGGAAGAGAACATCTCTTCTCTATTCTGTTGTCTTCTTTCTACCTCCATCAAACACACAGGATTGAAGAAAGTCCTTAAATGAAAATTAAGCCTAGTTTGACAAGTTAGATAAATGGACCAGTGAATCCCTTCTTAGGCCTAATTGTACATGGAAATTGAGGGTCTGACAAAGGGAGTGTCTCAGCTCAGTGGGAGAAATGACTTCAGCACGTTTGCTGGGGTGACTTGGGTTTCCCTCAGCTGGAGGCTGGGGCAGATATGGTGTAACTGTTACCTCATTTCAGACCAGGAGCTTGGCCAGACTATAGGGGTTCTGCAAACTTGGAGTGGTGTGAAGACTTTTTAAAAACTGGTCTGCTCTGGGGCATTCTGGAAGTTCAGAGGTCAGATTTTTCTATTATGACTTTCACTGAAACTACACAAAGGAAAGAATGTATCTCCAATTTCAACTTTCCTGAATAGTGTATTGCTTCCTGGTGGAAAAAAAATCTTAGTACCAAAAAAAGAGAGACAATTTATTGGCTTCAGGCTTCTGTGAGTTATAGAAATATGGAAAGACAGGGTATATATCAATTAAGCATCAACCTCAAGGCAAGGTTCCATATCTTATTCATTCATCCGTCTTTGAATGAGGATGAGATGGTTTGGATGTCACTGGATCCACCATGTAACATCCGATTCTGATTTGGAAAATAAAAAGATGCTACACTTTTCCTGACAGAAAATAAATCTTACATAACTAGGCTGCCTTACAATGTAGGCTGTGGGGGAAAGAGCAGCTAAATAAGATTTCAAAATCTTCAGATAAATTACTTGCCATTTTATCAAGATCAGCAAGAGTGAAGGCAGATCTTATGAGAGGGAACTAGATGTTGGGTTTTTGACAGGCAAAATTCTGAATGTCCATTAGTCATGCACGACAATGACACCCTAGGCAATATCGCATTTGACTCCAATCTGTCTTTCAACCGGGAGAGCCAGGACGGACATGTTGAGAGTCACCAGCGCATAGATAGCAATTGAAGCCACATCATTTGAAAATGAACATAGATCAGATATGGGTTTTAGAAATGAGCCTCAGGAGATGACACTATCTAGAGAGCATCAACATGCAACTGAGCTAGAGAAGGAGACACAAGCATAGCAAAACTTGTGGCCACCCAGAACTCAAGCGATGGTGTTTCAAGGAGAGAAGAGGCATTATGTCAAGTGCTTCTGAGAGGTGAGGAATGGTAAGCTCATTGGATTTACAGGTATAAAAGATCTTGTCAACCTCAGTAAGAGGGGTCACAGTGGAGTAGAGGCTGACCAGAACGGAATCTCTAACACAAGGGCAAAGGAGTAGAGATAGTGAGCTTAGGAAACTTGTTAGTAAAACAGACAAGGACCAACAAACCCAGCTCTAGCTAAAGACATAGTAAGAAATTTGGATTACTTTTGTACTCAGAGATGTTAATGATAAGTGCTATTTAAACTAGTGAAAATTGGATACGAGTCACCAGAAAAGAAAAACTAAACAGTTTATTATGACACAGAAGAGTAAACAGTTCCAACTATGAGTCCAAGTCACTTGCAATGTTGAGAACAAGACTGTTGATGAGGGACCACAAATGGTAACAAAGAAACAAAAATAGACAAAAGTAAAATACAGAAATGACTACAGACAGAACCAGCATATCTCTGTGGCAGAATTGTAAATTGTAACGTTTCCCTAATTTTTCCTATTCCCCTGTTCATAAACATGTGCAGGTTCACTAAGACTCTCATTATCTGTCATGACTGTCATCTCCTTTACATCACTCTGACCAGTCTGGCTGGACAGTGCTCCTGTGAACTGTAAATTCAGGTCTAATTAGAGAGGACTGAGAGTGTCTCTCTTCTTTTTGACTGCAATAATTAAGGCAATAAAAGAAAGAATTTCAAAATGAAAACAGAATTTAGACTTTTGCAACTCTAAGTGGAGCTGGATTATAGCCATCGATGCACTTGGAAATCTGTCTTACATCTTGGCACTGCCTGTTGCAGTAGTTATTAATTCTCTCTAATCGGCCTGGCTGTGATGGTGGCAATGGTGCCCTTGCTACCCATCCCAATGTGTTGAGTGCCCAAATGAAACACACACACACACACACACACACACACACACACACACAGCCTTCTATTTTTTTATAATTTAAAAAAAGATTTATTTATTTCATGTATGAGAGTACACTGTCTCTGTCTTCAGACACACCAGAAGAGGACATCAGATCCCATTATAGATGGTTGTGAGCCACCATGTGGTTGCTGGGAATTGAACTCAGGACCTCTGGAAGAGCAGTCAGTGCTCTTAACCACTGAGCCATCTCTCTTAACCCAGCCTTCTATTTTAATATGCCTCAAACAGCTCAATGGCTGGGTCACTCCCAAACTTCCACATTGCTAATGCATCCCCTCTTGTACTCCTGAGTTATTTATTACTTATTAAAATCTATATTCCATCTTTACTACCCTAGACCCAATGGGGAGCTCTGGGGTCGCTCTTCCCCAGCTCTTACAAGGCTGGTGTGCTCTCTCTTCTCCAGCTCTCAAGCCTGGATCTCATCCCTTTCCCAGCATGGCGATTCTTCTTTTTCCACTTGGTCCCCTTGCCCACAAATCTTAAAGTCCCACTTCTGTCTCCCTGCCCAGCCACTGGCCTCTGGCAACTTTATTTACTAATCTGAACCAACTGTGGACAGGGACCCTCAATATCTTACATACAGATGCTTGTGCAATTTTGGGAACCCAAATAACATAATGCAAGCGCCAGACCAAATCCACAACAACTGCCTTTCTCCATCTCTCTTCTTTTTCATTTTATTACATATATTTCAAATAATGTGGTATCTTAGTTAGAGTTTTTCTTTCAGTAATAAAACACTATGGCCAAAATCAATTTGGAGAGGAAGGGGTTTAGTTCTCTTACACTTCCAGGTGAAAGTCCATTACTGAGAGACGTCTGAGTAGAACTCAAGACATGGCAAGAATCCAGGGGCAGGAACCAACGAAGAGGCTGTGCAGTAGTACAGATACTGGCTTGCTAGGATGCTTGCCTGATTCCTTAGAGCATCTAGGGCCAGCAGGGTGGTACTACCTACAGGGAGCCAGACCCTCTCACATCCGTCAACAATCAAGCTGGTCTCGTGGGAAATTTTCTCAGTTTAGGTTTCATCTTCCCTAGCTTATATCAAATGACCCTAGCTTATATCAAATGACCCTAGCTTATATCAAATGACCCTAGCTTATATCAAATGACCCTAGCTTATATCAATTTGACATAAAACTAGCCAGCACACATGGGATACTTATTCTTTGAGAATTTCATACAATGTTTTTTGATCATATCTACCCCTTATCTTCTCCCCCAAGACCTATCTCTCCTACAATATTCCCCCAACTCTGTATATCATACAATACCTTCTCAATATATTCACCCTCCCCTGACTCCTCCTAGATCCACACCCTCTTCCCCCATCCATCCAACTTTGTGTTCCTCCCCACCCCCTTAAAATTCATCACGTACAGTTGGTGATCTCCATATACTCTCGCATCTATGGTCTTCTGTTGGAGCCTGGTCAATCCAGCAGGGACCTTACCCTTAAAGAAAACTGACCCTTCCCTCTTCCCTCTCCCAGCAGTTACCAATGGCCAACAGCTCCTCAGCTAAAAGGTGAGTCTTCATACCCATCTTCCCCCACTATTTGGGGGTTTTGTGTAGCTTGTGCTTGTACAGGTGTGCAAGTTGTCAAAACCACCTTGAGTTCATATGTGCAACTGTGTGTTGTGCCAGGAGAGTGCTTTTATTATAGCCACCCACCGCCTCTGCCCCTTACTAACTTTCTTCCCTCTCTTATGAGATGTTTTCTGAGCTTTATAGGGAAGAGTGTGATAACGATGTCCTAATTGGACCTGAGTATTCCACAGTGTCTCTCTCTCTCTGTACCCCCTTTCATATTTCAGTAAAATTAAGGTTAATTGTCATAGAAAATAATAATAGTAACCCCTGACTTAATTGAGAGAGGTTGGTAGTTCTGAACACACAGTGCCATTCCATCAAAGCAATGGTTCTGGAGTTTTATCCTGGTATTACAAAACTACAAAGTGTTTTTTTTGCTTCTCCAATCATTCATTGTCTAGCAATCGTCTAACAGCACACTAAACAGATGTCCCTTTCCTCTGATCACAGTTTCATGTTCCCAACAAGATTTCAGTTCTGTTTCTTGTATCATCAGAGTCATAGGTAAAGAACTGCAAGCAGTGTGTTGTGACAGACTAGGAGTAAAGGCTGAGAGGGGCTTTGGGAAAGAGCCAGGGGGATCCTGGGAGTGGAAGTGTGAAGTATATATCTGGTTGGAGAGAGAGGGATTAAAGTTCTAGGGGGAACCCTGGATTTGTACCAAGAGGTGGAGTCTTTGGTGGATGGATTTGGGGTAGAAGGAGGGGCACCTGTAAGCAGGCTGCTACAGAAATACGTGTGAAACCTACAAGATCATAGTGGAGGGCAGGAAGCATAATGAAAATCACCTACCTGATTCCTATCCTGGTGTGGCCATTGTAGGTCCCTGGTAGACAGTATGTATTGATGGCTGATACAAAAGAGTGGAGATGGGCTAGAAGGGACAGCTGGGAGGAGCTCTGGGAAAGAACTAATCTAGGTTTGCACCCTCTCTGCAGTCCCTTATACTCTGCATGTTGATAAGTTCTTGTTCTCTGTGTTAATTGCTACTACTTCAAGAGGAAATTTCTCTTATGAGGGTTGAGAGATGCACTATGCATGTAACAATACACAATTAGGAGCCAGTTTAACTATACCTATTTATCAGAATCATGGTAGTAGGTTCTTACTATCTAGCCACGGGTTCTTGGCTCTGACAACAGTGGCAGGTATGGCGGATCAATGGGAGTTTGAGGACAGCCTGGTGAACAAAGCTAGTTTCTCATCTCAAAAAAGGAGAAAAAGAAAATGATGAATTTCAAAGGTAAGTAGACAGAGCTGTGAAGAATCATCCTGACTATAAGGTAAGTAGGCCAAGAAAAACGAGTCACACATTTTCACTGAGACGCAGGTGGCGGCTTTACGGCTTTCATTGGGTTTGTTTCATCTGATGTGTCCATAGAGGTCAGGAAACTAGTAAGGGACTAGGTGGGTGGGTTTTAAATGGAGAGAAGATAGAATGCGGTGATATGAACAGGGAATGATGTAATGGGAAGGATCAGAAGGAACGGGGATGAGCAGGGTAGATGGAGTATGGGAAGGGATAACTAAAACTAAAGGTGACTTGCAAAAGGTCTTTATGTAGAAACCCACTGCTGTAGACAATTCTTAAAACATACATGTAAACATATAAAAAGAGTTTAAGTGGAATTACCTCACAATAAGGACAGGGGAGGAGAGGACAATTCCCATACCACCACAGGCTAGTAAATAAACAGTACAGGGATTAGGCTATCTCTTTTGAAGCTGTTGATTGGGGACTTCCATAGATCCCTAAACATTACAGGCTATTGGCATTGCTCTTGATGCCCTACAGAATTTGATAAGACTCTATTGTTGATGATACCACAAATTCAAGTCATAGAACATGGAGAAATCAAGCTGGTATTGGTCTGGAAGCGTCATCTCTGCTGACTGGATTTCACAGTCGGAGCTGCAAGGATATAGGCAGGCCACTGTGGAGGAAATAATCATTACTCTCACCTAGCTGCCAGCCCTGCAAGCTACAATGGTGCCCGGCCCAACGTGATACTCTGGCTGGTGCAATAGTGTCACAGATTTTATAGAAGCCAAACACTTCCCACTTCTAAACTAAAATGCTAATGATCCCCCAAAGCTGTGCTCTGATTAAGATCTAGCCATTTGATTTTCAGAGTGAAAACAGAAAATAAAACACAAATAAAAAAAATGAGAAAGGTGTGTGTTTGTCCACTGACAAGAATCTGTCCTCAGCACAGTTGTGTTCATCTGTATTCTGCCTCTCTGTACTTAACCTCTTTTCTGTAACGGTTTCTATTACTATATATTATGCTAACAATTTCCAAGTGTCTCTTACAAGCTGTCATTCTTAGGTTGTTTTGACATCCTAAACTTATTATACAGTCTAGACTGGATTTGAACTTATAATCAGCTTGCTTCTTAATTGTTGGAACTTGCTTAATTGGTAATATTTTTTTCCTTAATAAATTTATTCTGAGTGGAATGTATTCTCTTCATACCTATGTATCAACTGCAGATCCAAAGTACAGTTTTTTTCTTAAAAATTGTTTTTTAGAATTTCATATATGAGTACTCTACTTACATCATTCCTCATCTCTCTTTTCTACTGTTCTTCCTACTCCTCAAATTCACAGCATCTTTACACACACACACACACACACACACACACACACACACACGCACGCACCCACGCACGCACACACATGCACACACACATGCACACACACGCACACATCTCTGGAGAAGAGTATTTCTCCTTCTCTCAGCAGCCATAAATTGCCATCTAGGAGTGGAGCTGTGGGATAGTCCCACATAGTGGTGTCATTACAAAGGTCTCATTAAAGTAACCACATTTTTATCGTTGAGATTTCATGACTCCAGTTTGCCTGTTTCACACACAAGACACGCACGTGCAGTTGGTATAAAGTTGAATGTGATTTTTTTTCAAAAAGTACATTGTAAATTTAATAAGCTTTTTGGTTAGTTAGTTCTTTATTCAGTTTTCCCTCAGTGTAAAATGTCAAATTTTACTTTTCTTATAAATGATATAACTTTGTTATTCTTTCTGTAATATCATTGGAAAATGAACATTTCACATTTCTTCGACTATTTCTTATGAAATGGAATATTTTATCCCATAGCTGTCTGTTTTGTTTTAAAAAGCTTCAAATAACAATTCTTCTTTGTGGTGGATGGAAATGTGCTTTTATATAACTGTGAACTTCTCTTCACACCTACATATACATATAACCAGTCATTTATGCATTCAATCTTTGTTAGCCAATGAATATTAGCATAGAACCCTTGACTGTATCTGGAAGATTTAAATGTGGTGAGAGATGTTTTCTTTTCCTATTTATTTTTTTAATTAGCCTGCAAAGTAGTGGGTTTCATTATGGCATTTTCACAGCATTTGTGTTTGTTGATTCTCCTTCCCCATCCTGTAGCCCCTCCCATAGCCTCTCCCACATGCTCCTCTCATAGCCCCTCCTATGGCCTCTCCCACATACCCTTCCCATAGCCCCTCCCATAGCCCCTCCCATAGCCCCTCCCACATGCCCCTCTCATAGCCCCTCCTATGGCCTCTCCCACATACCCTTCCCATAACCCCTCCCATAGCCCCTCCCATAGCCCCTCCCATAGCCACTTCTATAGCCCCTCCTATAGCCCCTCCCATAGCCCCTCCAACGCTTGCACATGTATTCTATGACCTTCTCACTCTTCTTCCATAAAATCCCCCCTTCTCTCACTGTTTTTCTTTTAGTTTCACGACCTCTACCCAGACTCATATATCTAGAATTGAAAGCTAGCATCTACATATGAGAACACAAGTCAAATGATTTTGTGAAATGATGCATGCATATCTACTCCTTCAAAGATTATAAAAGGTACTTATTTTAAATAACTTTAAAAGACATGCCAAGATAATTAAAAACAAAGTTGAAGTATCTAGATAACAATCATTTGCATTGAGGGTTTTCGTTCAGGTGTGTACTCACGGTGACTTGGACCACAGGACACACTGAAGGTATCTGGATGCTGTGCTCTGTGGGCTGCTTCAGAACCCAAGTGTTTGCCAGAGCTCAAAAGTCTCACTCCTAGCTCCACCTCACACGCTTCACTGCTGTCCTAAAGCCCAGACATTAAGTGCCTGTTAATCATGTATCAAGCACCATTTTGCTCAGGAAATTTATTTTCCCAAACTTAGAAAAGGGTGGAGAGAGACTATTTCCAGTCTGCAGCACAGGCCAGGCTGTGGGTATAGGGAGCTTAGCACCTCTGTACAGCATGCTCAACTTTGGTTATGATTGTTAAAGATATTCTCATTTTTAAAGACAATGAAAGTTGGTTGTATGTAACTTTTTTTTTCCATTTGAATAGTACTTCTTATACATCTCATCATATCATTACTTGAAAATTCACTTTATGGTCTTCATTAATAGCTTAGTTATATTCTACAACACAGATGACGTTTTGCTACTTACTGGTCACTGAATCCATAGCACTTTTCTACATTGTCTGTTCAGTGCAATGCTTCCTGGGAAGTTGTAATAGATTATTTACATCAGGTCCATGGAGTATTTTTCTATTCTTTATACCACATTGATTTGTGACTTTTTGGAATCAATTGAAATGAGCTTTCTGGATGCATTTGAGGTAGCTGTCTTCTTCTGATGAGAGGTGGGACTCTGTTGCTTACTTCTTCATGCTTCTCTTCTTCCATCTTATCTATGATACCTGTGGCTAGATCACCATCTTGCAACCATGTAGCAACAAATGGTATTAGCAACACTAACATGGTACTGGAACAAACATGGCTTTTGGTGCAATGTGATATTAACACTGAATTCATCTCGGTTGCCCCCTGACACTTTCCATTGAGATTATGGAATGCCTTTATTGCTTAATTTTGCTTTGTAAAGAAGTGCTGAAAAAATTTTTCATATCAATCTCAAATGATACTGTGAGCCATAGTAATTGTGGGGAAAGCATGAGGTTTTTGTTTTGTTCTGTTTTCTTTTACTGGAATGAGTTATACAAAGGAGAAATAACGTCATAATTTCTCACATTAGCCATCACATGTTTGACAGAAAACATCTAGTTGGTCACTGAAAGGGAAGATCTATATTTGGAAGGTTATCTATAATTGTAGTTCATGTGTCACTGACATTTAGCAAAGAAAACGAGACTTAAAGAGGTAGAGGAATAAAGGGGTGACTGCTTTTGAGCCTTTGTTAAGATACTATTCCCAGGTGACCCATGAAGTAGAGACAAGACCAAAACACCTCTTCCCACCATGTGATACAGTGATAAATAATACATCAGCCTGAGGTTGAATTCCTTGGACATTGGTTTCTCACATGTCCTTACGTCTTTTCATGTTCTACAAAGTACTTTTGACTTTATCTTCTGGATTCAACATTGAATCCAAAGTGTTTGCCTTTGTACACATTGCAGGATGGCCTAGAGAGATTTGCTTCAGCTGTGAATTATTCAGTCATCATTTTTAGGACTTAGATCTCCCTGTCACCTTACAAAGTAATAAATTATGTGTATAGGTGTTTTGCCTACATGAATGCCTGTGCACAATGTGCATGCAGTCACTGGAGAGGCCAGCAGAGGGCATCAGATTCTCTGGACCTGGGTTTAGGAAGAGCCAAGAGATGCCATATGGGTCCTAGGAATTTGTACCTGAGTCCTCTTCAAGAGTAGATAGTGATTTTTTAAAAATTTAAATGTAGTTTTCTCTTGTACAATATGCCCTGACCAGCTTCCCCTACCTCCTCCCCCACATCCACTCTCCCCTACACAGATGGCTATTTGTCTCTCCCCAGAAAAGAGCAGGCCTTCCAGTGACATTAAATGAACATAGTATAGCAAGATGTAATAAGATAAGGCACAAAAATCTCACACCAAGGCTGGGTGAGGCAGCCAGTAGGAGGAAAAGAGTCCCAAGAGCAGGTGAAAGTCAGAGACCCTCCTAGTCCCACTGACAGGAGTCCCACAAAAATACCCAGCCAGTAAGCATAACATATATGCAGAGGGGCTAGCCCAGACCCATGGAGGCTCTGCAGTTGCTGCTTCAGTCTCCATGTGCTTCCATGAGCCCTACTTAGTTAGTTCCCCGGGTGGTGCTGTCCTCATCAGACAGTGGCCTTCACCACTGAGCCATCTCTCCTGCTTGTCGGTTTTTTTTTTTTTTAAGAAATAAGTTCTGCTTATTTCTATGGCACTGAAGGACCAAGTCCAGTGCCTGTGTGCTAAGCATGTGCTCTACTAATGGGCTATGTTCCAGCCCAAGAGGAGACTGAAATGGTATATTTTTGTAAGACTGTTAACAACAATTTTATATTAGAGTAGTTCAAAAGGCATCATGACTCAGTAATACAAATGTTTTTTCCTCTAAGAAGGGAAGTTTTTTTATATGCCCCAATACAGGGTAACGCCAGGGCCAAGAAGCTGGAGTGGGTGGGTAGGGGAGCAGGGCGGGGAGAAGGTACAGAGAACTTTTGGGATAGCATTTGAAATGTAAATAAAGAAAATATCTAATAAAAAATGAAAAAAAGAAGGGAAGTTTTTGAATATTTATTGTCACAGAATTTTGACATGGAATTTGAAGTTTTCACTTTTGTATCTTCTTTAGATACTTTTTATATCTTTTATGCTTTTATGCTCTATTTCCCATTACAGTTTGTCTTTTGATTTAATCCAATTGGAATATATGGAGCACTTACCGAGTTCAGGCTTCGCTAGTGCTACAGGGTATGTACACGTGATACGACGAAAACCTTCCACTCTTGGCAGATGATATACTAGTTAAGTACCTAGTCTCTGAAACATATTGATTTTCTGGTGAATTACAGCAAACACACAGTTGTGAGTTGTTCAAAACCCTCAAAAAATATCCATGGACAAATAAAAAAATGTGAGATCAAACCAGAACAGGGAGAGCAAAATTAAAAAAAAAAAATACAGTCTTAAACAATTGCTCACACTGACAGACTAAACCATAGAGGGAAGTGAGCCTGAACTTGTTACATTAATATTATGATTAAAATACTTCCTATTAATGTAAGCTTATGTTCACTTACAAAATAATGGGCTTCATTATTGTGGCATTTTCAAGCATGTGTGTTATGTACTGTGATCATTTTCACACCCCATTTCTTTGTCTTGCATCCTTTCTTCCCATTAATACTTTTGCTCTTCATAAGTAGATCCTTTTTACTTCCGTGTGTGTGTGTGTGTGTGTGTGTGTGTGTGTGTGTGTGTGTGTGTAGCTAATATCCCTCCCAGCTCTTACCCTTACTTTCTTCCTACAAACCCCTCCCACACTCATGTCTTCTTGTTACTTGTGAGACCCACTGATTTTAAGCAGCGTCATGTACATGACCACAAGGGTTGAACTGTTGGTGGAAGCCTGGCGAACGCCTTGGTGGATACACAGCTGAAGACGGTGGCTGACTGTGCTCCCTGCCATCTTTCCATTGCTTGCTTTGCCCCAGCTTTGGCCTCCTCTCTTACCAGGGAGCTTCAGGCTTTTTTGCAATTTTTTTTCACATATTGTTTCTGTTCTCCTTGGCTTTTTAGTCACTTTGTTATAACTTCTGTGCTTCCCAATGTTTTCAGTCCCTTCTCTTCAGAATGTCACATGTCCTTGTTACCCTGGCTCTTCCATTCATGGAGTGACATGGAAGCTGTTTTCAGTTCACTCTCTTACTGGTTGTTGCAACAAAATATCAGACAAAGGCTCTGGCAGGGAAGCACAGCCTGAGGCAGCTGGTCACACTGCATCTGCAGTCACAGTTAGAGGAAGAACGCCTCCTAGTTCTGCTTCTTTTTAAAATTCAGTCCAGGACCCCTAAGGGAATGGAATATTGCCACTCACACAGAAGGGCAGCCTTACTGCTTCAAGGAACCCAATCTAGATAACCCCTCACAGGCATCCCAAAGGCTTACCTGCCAGGAGACTATATATCCTGTCAGGTTGGCAAACAATTGTAGCCAACTGTCAAAAGACAACTCTGTCCTTTGTCTACTTGACACCAAACTCATCCGTTTTAAGTCACGACCTTCTCTTTCTTTCTCATAGGCCCATGGCCTCTTCATAACATAAGAAGCATTTAGCCAAACTGTGAAAGCTCCAACAGCCTTCAGAAGATCTAATACTGTTCAAAAAATGTAAGTACAGAGTTTCTTCTGAGGTGATTTATGTATTATCTGCAGGTCCCTATAACATAAAAACGCTAGGCACTTCCAACATACAATGGTACAGTTTCAACATTAACATTCCAAACAGGAGGGATGAGGATACATCAAGGAACAATTGTACCAAAGCAAGACCCATATCTGGAGGAACATGAATGCCCTCTGCTCCGTGTCAGACACGTGTGGTTTGTGATGAAATCATTCTGACTCCAAAGTGCACGGGTGCCCCTTGCACCCCCATCACCGCTACAATTTCTCTTGTGTCAACTCCGTCCCCCTCCAGCTTGCAACCTTTCTCAGTGACACCCCCTGGTTCTGTTATCTTCAGTATCCTAGGATATCTGCTACAGTGTGGGTTTTGTTTTCACACCATCATAGTAATCTCTCAGAACCCCTTTTCAGAGACTCTGACAATTGTGCACATTGCCTGGCCTCAGCAGCTCTCTGAAACTGTGGAACAAGACTCCATAAGTAATTTAGTTTTACATCTTTCATGGTTTCAAAGCCAGTACAATATGGACAATTCTCCCAAGTTCTGTTGCCAGCTAGAGGTGTAGCATGGACTCCTGGGATCACTGCTATTGTGTACTTTGGTGACTGAATCTGAAAAAAAAAAAAAAAAAAAAAGCAGATAGGCAGGCAGGCAGGCAGGCAGGCAGGCAGGCAGGCAGGCAGGCAGGCAATCCATTTTCTAGCTAATTGTTTGGAACCAAGGAGTTTCTTCTGTGTAATTCTCAGTCAAACTTTCTCCTTTCAAATCAGTTTGCATTCTCACAAGTGGAAACCTTCAGTGGGCGGGTGTTTGTAGCAGGAACACTTTCACTGTTTCGATGAGGAGAGTGGAGGTTCTCTTTAATAACTGCTGATGTTTGTCATGTGCATTCTCCCTATTCATATTCACAACATAAAAATTTCTAACACACCTTTCCTCATCAAGTGTCACATTTTGAAATCTCTATACTCTTTTTCTGACCTGGATGAGAGCATTGAGAAAAACCAGGATTAGAGGGAGTCCGCGGCTGCTATCTTATCTTGAAATCTCCTCCACTGAACAATTTAGTCTACACATTTAAATCCAAATTCACCCGTATTCTCAGGACATAGCAAGGGCATAGCTGGATTCTTAAGGACATGAATGGCCCAAGTTCAGTTTTTGATGGTGTCCCACTTCCCACCTGAAACCATGTGGGCTTGGTTCTTATTGCCTTAAACCCCATGGGCCGGGTTCTCACAGCATCAGTTCCTTCTCCAGGATCCCATGAAAAGAGACCGTAAGCAACCATGATGCACTTATTCACTGCAGCTCATTTAGAGCGTTGCTTCCCGGAAGCATGCCCTGTCCTGTCTCCTTAAATGGGGTGTTCTGGTACTTTACTATCTTTGTGTGCTTTTGCAATACTTTGAATAAGATGTCAAGAGCCTGAAAATAGTTGATCCAGATAATCAACCCAGTAGCAGTATCTTTGTGTATTGGCCCTACTCCTGAATCTATACCTGTCTTGCAAGATTTTCCACATCCCTCGGACCTCTAACATCTCCAGTTCTCCACTGTGTGTTCAGAGACATGCTCAGTGGCTGCCTATAGGGATGCTGACCCTACCATACAGTGCCTGGACTCCTTGGCTTTTCTATAAGTCTGGCTGGAAGCCTTTGTGATCCTGTCACTGTTTCAATCTGTATATCTGTGAAACATGAATCATACAGATGGTGCCAATATCTACTACCAGTTAGAGCACAAGCTGTGTCCCAGTGGGGCAAACAGGAGAATGAAAAAGAGGCTTTCATCTTTGGATCTGGTTTGGCTCCCCATGACACTCAGGAGGCTTCAGATGCCTATGGAGACAATACACGTTCCTCTAAATATGTATGTTGTATTGTAGTTTCCTCATGGTTGAAACTTTCCATTTAGCATGGAAGCTCATTAAGGCAGAAAAACAACTCAAAATAGCTCCAGGAAGTTCCTAAAACTAACTAGATTCACCAGGCCCCTCTGTTCCCAAGAGTAAACAGTAAAGACTGCTGAGAGTCACTCTCAGACTAGCCAAGTGGCAAAGAAGACTCTTAGAGGAGCCAAGCTCAGAAGTCTCTGAGACTAGCCAAGCAGCTCAAAGGAAGCAGAAATCAGGTGATCTGAAAGGACACCCTACAACTGTTGGTCTGCCTGCAGGCTGTGCAGTGTGCTCCTGGTTCTCAGCTTTTGTGAGATGTTACTTATGCTGATATAGGCATCTGTCTGGTGATGTACCTGCCTTTGAGTCATTTCTGATTTGTAAATAACCCTTCACCTATATTCCTGTAACTAACCCAAATAAAACCCATTGATTCACCATGATGGACTTTGGTGATATAAATGCATTCTGTCATGGGCTCCCTATCAGGGATGGGTAATTGTCTTGTGTCTTTTCAGGAAAATCATGTTACAAAACAACATATCAAACAAAACATCAAAGACAGTAAGTAAACCGTGCCTACTTAGGGACAACATGATCTATCTATAACTGAGTTTTGAATACTCCCCTTTCAGTCCTAAGTCTGGCAATACCTCTCATAAATCTACCTTACACCTCTGCTGTACATGCAGTATGTTGGAAACATAAATTCTGTGTATCTTTTCATAATGTCAAACCTTATTCAATGACAAATTCACAAGAAGGCATGGTGGTTTCATTGGCATGATTTGCTGATATCCACACTTATCTTGACAGTCCAGGCTGAGTTGATCACAGGTTCTTGTATTCCAATCAATGATATTTCTCAGCTCACACGTTACATATAAGTTGCAAAAGATTGAGAGGCCGCAGCAGAGTTCAAGGTGTTGCAGAATTCCCAATAATCAAAATCACGAGTGATACAGATAGTGTCTATGAGGAATGAGACAGCCAAGAGCTGGAGAAGGTTCTGCTGCTGTGAATCGGCTGCTGTAGGTCACTCCTGGGTGTGTCTTATCTGTCTTGAGCTCTGATCTCTTTTCACTCCCATGTTTGAAATCTCCACTGTAGTCTCTTTCAATAAACTCTACTTCATAATGTCTCATCCTGAAACTCTTCCACAGCACAGCCAAGAATTGGTTTTCCTTATTAAGGGTCTCTGGAAAGAATGCTTCCTGTGGCAGTGTGGAACAGCTGCCCTCAGATTTTGCTTCTGTTTTGTCAACTTGGTGAAAAGGAATCAGGGAAACTAAGTCACAGCTTGGATGGTGGCATGCCCTGAAATTTCCCTTACCATTTATGATGGTATATATATGTTTAACCTCAGGGCATGGCACCATTAGGAGGTGTGACCTTATTGGAGTAGGTATGTCATTGTGGACATGGGCTTTAAGACCCCCATCCTAGCTCCCTGGAAGCCAATCTTCAGCTGCTGCCTTCAGAACAAGAGGTGGAATTCTCAGCTCCTCTAGTCCCAGGTCTGCCTTGTCACTGCCATGATGACCACCTTGATAATAATGGACTGAACCCAGTTAAATGTTGCCCTTACAAGAATTTCCTTGACCATGGTGTCTATTCAAAGCAGTAAAACCCAAACTAAGACAAGTTGGTACCAGGGACTCAGGTATTACTGTGATAGGTGTGGATTTAGGGACTTTGGGTTTGGAAGGCAGTGGAATGCTTTAAGTGGGGCTTAATGGTCTATCCTAGTAGGAATATGGAAGACTTTGTTCCTGACAGTGATTTTAAAAGGGCAGTCCTAGCCCAAGAGGTTTCAGTGGAGAAGAATTTCAATATGTGTAGAGACTGTTTTCACGGTATTTTGGTGAAGAATGTAGCTGCTTTTTGCCATTGTCTGAAGAATCTCTCTGAAGACAAGCAAAGAGATTTAGATTAATTGCTTTGAAAAGAAAGTCTCAAAATGGCCTCGTATGAATTCTGTTGTGTGACTACTATAGTTCACTCTTATGAAGGACATTTTAATGAAAAGGAACAAACTGAGAAAGGAAACATATAAAATACATGGTTCAAAATTAAAGGGACTCCAGGAAATAGAATGGAGCTGAATCCTATGTTCTAGGAGATATCAGATTAAGGGAGTGAAACTGTGGCAAGATTCCACCCAGCTATATTTAGGACAAAGCATGGTGGTACATACCTTTAATCCCATTGAAGTTCAAGATCAACCTGAGACAGAGCAAGTTCTAGGTGAAGAAAAGCTTAAGTCCAGGTGTGGTGGTATACATTTTAATTTCAGGAGATAGAGCCAAGCAGATCTCTGAGTTCAAGGTCGATCTACAGAGCAAGTTCCAGGACAACCAAGCTTAGTCAGTGAGAAAGTTGGAAACAGAAAGCTCGTAATAGAATGAGGGGTGAGGGTATGTTCCAGCCTCAGCAAGCAGCAGAACTCAGCAGCTTTGACCATTTGGCTCTGACTTTAGAGTCAAGAATAGAAAGGACTACTGGGACAATTGATGCTGGCTAGCTGCAGCTAAGAAATTAGCAGTGATTAAAAAGAGATCAGCATTACTGAGGTGAAATCTTCTGGGAAATATTTTCTGAGCACAAAAAAATCTGTGTTCCAGAGATAGCTAAGGTTGTACCACATGCTGTAGCTGGATTTGGTAATATGTAAGAATCACCCAGGTGATACTGGTATTGAAGGCATGAAAGGGTCATGAAGAGCAGTGAGGCTTGACACTGTGAGAGGCCATGGAAGGTCATTGGTGAAGGTGTAGCCTAAGTTACAGTTGATAGCCCAGGACTGAAGGGGTCATGCAAAGCTGGGGCTTGGCACTATGAAGAGAGCCTATGAGAGGCTATTGGTGAAGCCTAGTTGCAGGTGAAGATCCCCATGTATTGGAGATGCCAGTACCATGGGATGATCACCAAGAATAGAAGTAGCAATGAAGTGGAATCAACCAGAGCCTAGAGTGCTACAGAGGGCAGAGCTGGAAAAGTAACACAAGCTCTTCAGAGGAGCCCAAAAGATAATGTGTGGATTCCAAACATTTGAATAGGAAGATGTAAAGTTGTTAGAGATTCCAGAGCCATGAGATACATGATGAGAAAAGGTGTTAACAGGGCATGGAACCAGCCTCAGAGAATAAAGTTTGTTGATACTAAATGCCAGATGTGCCAACAGCAGTAAACATGGATGAAAGAAGTTGGAGATCTGAAGAGTGCTTTGACATTGGACATGGAGATGTACAGTTTGGACTTTGTCAGTTGGTTCTCTGTCTTGCTTTGGTCCAGAACTTTTGACTTTATATGGGATTACAGTTAAAAGACTGCCAGAATCTCAAACTAGACTTTGAACTTTGGACTTTTAATATTATTGAGACTGCTATTGACTATGGGGATTTTTGAAGATGGATTAAATGTATTTTGCATTATTCTATATTTAGGTATGCCCCCCATAGACTCATATGTTTGAACAAACTTATTGGGGCTAGGAGTGGAATGTGATGGTTTGTATAAGCTTGGCCCAGGAGGTGGCACCATTAGGAGGTATAGCCTCGTTGGAATAGATGTGTCATTGTGGGTGTGGGCTTTAACACCATCATCCTAGCTGCCTGGAAGCCAGTATTCTGATAGCAGCCTTCAGATGGAGACATAGAACTCTCAGTTCCTCCAGCACCTGCCATGCTTCATCTTGATGATAATGGACTGAACCTCTGAACCTGTAAGCCAGCCCCAATTAAATGTTGTCCTTATAAGAGTTGCCTTGGTCATGGTGTCTGTTCACAGTAGTAAAACCCTACCCAAGACACCATTCTAATTAGTCCATTACTTTTCAATTCAATTTCCCACAAAGTTTTAAGACATAGAGAAAGTGGAGACAATTCTTTGACACGATGTGATATAAGTAGCATCTAGTTCTGGTCCTAGTAGAGTTTTCCATCCCACCTAAATCTCATGGTTGCTTTTCACTTCCTGCAAGTCTACTGGAATTCAGATTTTCTCAGAAGCCATCAGAATCACACTAATAACACATTAAGCTCCATTTCTAGCATTCTAAGCCTTTTCTAGCTTGTTTCCTTAAATGTCTTCAAGTTTATCCAACAAACCAATTCTTATGGTCAGGTTTAATAAAAAAAAACCAGACTCTGACAAATTTTTTCATGTGTGTATTAACCAGATATTTTGTTTCTGTGACAAACACCTGAGATGAACAATTTAAGGAAACAAGGATTTATTTTGGCTTATAGATTCAGAGACTTCAGTCCAAAGTAAGTTGGTCAGTTGCTGGTATGTGGTGAGGTTCAAAAACTGAGTGGAAAGCCTGTGACAGTACAGGCATTTCATCTTGAGGCATGGCAGAAAGATAAAGGAGAGAAGGGGAGGGAGATGAAGAAAGAGTGAAGGAGAGAGAGGGAGAGAGAGAAATACAGAGACAGAGTCACACACACACACACACACACACAGAGAGAGAGAGAGAGAGAGAGAGAGAGAGATTTCTAGGCCAAGACATAGCCTGAAGGACATGTCTCAGAGACCTATTTCTTATAGATATTCCCAGTTTCCTAAAGTTTCTAGCCACCATCACTGTCTCTAGAGTTCAGTACATGAGCATGAGCATTTGGAAAGTCTTTTATATTCAAGCCATCACAGAGATCTTTTTTAGCAAAGCAAGAGAAAGGACCAAGGAAATGTATTTGCAGTAAGAATAGCACAGGGTGTGAGGAGAGAGCTTATTCACTGTATTATCTATGGCTTCCTCATGAAACACAGCCATGGTTTCTGATACAGCAATATTCACTAAGACTGAGAGTTTCTGTTGCCCGGTGGGTTTCCTAATCCCTATACTGTCAGTGTTTGGACACCTTCTCCTGCAAAATAGGAGGAGGGTCATTATCTCATTGTGGTGACAGGATACTCGACAGAGGCAACATGAGGAAAGGGGAACTTATTTTGGCTCAGAGTTTGAAGGTAAAAAACACCCTGACAGGAAACACATTATGGCAAGGCTGACTCTGACTGTGGCAATGGGAGCATGGTCACATGGTGTTCTGAGTCATGAAGGAGAGAGGGAGAGGGAGAGGGAGAGGGAGAGGGAGAGGAAGAGAGATATGCTGGTGTCAGCTCACTTTCTCTTTTCATTTTTCTTTTCAGGCAGAACCGCCGCAGCATATGGGGCTATATTTCCCACAATCATGAATATTCCCTCCTTAGCTAAACCTCTCTGGGAACCCTCAGATACACACTGACCTATATGTTTCCTAGGTGCTTATAAAATCCAGTTATGTTGACAAGGAAGAATAACCACCACCACAGGGCAACCCCATGCTGGGCACCCACATCCATCTCTTTCTTCCCACCCTGGCAGCAGATACCACGTGAGCATTCACCTTAAGTTTGTAATTCCATGCGATCTGCTCTATGATAGACTGTGGTCCTCTCAAACCACGAGCTCAAATGATTCGTTCTTTAACTTGCTTTTGTCAGATATATTGTTATAACAGAATAGAAAAGAATATGTTAATTATAAGTATAGAGTCTCATAGTAATACATAGATATACAAGGAAAGACACACCCACAGACAGAGGGACAAACAGGCTCACGGGTTCACTCTTGTACAACAGAGGGCAGAAGACCAGGGAGCAGGAGGTAGAGAGTTCTGGATTTACTCTTGGTTAAAAATTCCAGGGGGAAGTATTTTTACCTATATCCTTAATTTAACCCTGCTGCATTATTGATAGCTCAGAGTTAATCTAATCTCTAATGCATTATAATCCAAGCAAACTTGGACAAGGACAAATAGGAAAGAGGAGAAAGGATTTGCTTTGTCCAAATAATGGAGCCAAATGTTATAATTCTCTATGAGCTACAGGTATGATCTGTTATCACAACAATTTAAATTCATAGACCCTGGAAATATTTTGTTTATACTGATACAGTCATTACATTTTTTTTTAAAGATTTATTTTATTTTATTATATGTAAGTACACTGTAGCTGTCCTCAGACACTCCAGAAGAGGGAGTCAGATCTCGTTACGGATGGTTGTGAGCCACCATGTGGTTGCTGGGATTTGAACTTATCACCTTCGGAAGAGCAGTCGGGTGCTCTTACCCGCTGAGCCATCTCACCAGCCCCAGTCATTACATTTTTACAATTTCACAGATCACAATTTTCCTGATCCAATGTCTCCTAACAACCATGGTGTCTTTTGCAGAAAGACCCAAACCCAAACCAAACCAAACCAAACCAAACCAAACCAAAGCACCATGCCTTCTGCCTGAGGTTTTAGTGTGGCTGCCCTTTGAGATGTTATCTCTGTGCTTGCCAAAGCACATAAATAAAGGGCTGTATCAGCAGGAATCAGACTTTTGATCTGCAAATCTATGGAATTTGCTGTACTCTTTGAATAGAACCATTCTAATGCAAAATCAGCAAACCCCCTGATGGGATTTTCCCACCCTCTGTGAAGAATATATTCTGGAGCCTTGTTTGGATACTGTCGAAACCAGTAAAGGACAATATAGTATATGGATGAGACATTGTAGCTACAAAGCAATCTCACAGACCTTCCTTCTGTCACAGATACCCATGTCTCCTGGGATGTGATCCAGTCTGCTCTTCCAAGCCCTGTAACAAAACCACAACATAGAGCATCTAACAAGGATCTTCTTCACAGAGGGCAGCTCAGGTGTGGGATAGAACTGTTACCTGGGAGAGCCAGTGCTAGGAGCAATGTGAAGATAAGCATCCCGTACATTGATCTTCTAAAGTCCTGATTTAAGATCTTGCAATATTCAGTGGATACTTCAGGCTTGTAGCATTTCTTAGTCAGGGTTCTGGGAGGTGGTTTGTGGCTGGTTCTTATCATGTGTCAGAAATGGGAGGAGCTCAAGTTAACTAGAGAATTGTCTAAAGGAGCTTAAATAATTCTCCATGACTTGAGAAACACTGTTCATTTGAGATAGTCTGGGTTTGTATTTCCATGCTCATGAGCACAGGCAAATGAGTTAACAGCACTGATGAGTTTGCATAGGTTGGGCTTGTGTGCTCCTATATTTATTCATTTTAGAAGAATGTTATTTTGGAAACAGGTTAAGCTTTTAAGATGTGAATTCAGTTTGGTACTTGTCACAATGTGAAATAAGTAGGAGAGTAAAAGAAAATTCTTTATTCTAGCTGCATTAACTCTTCAAGATGAGCTACTTACATCTATAGCCTCTATTTTATAAACTTTTCATACCACTGTGCCAACAATACTGGGAAGATTTATAAGGGATGTATTCTATTTCTGGAGCCTGCTTATGGTAATAAATGTTCAAATTAGTTTGCAATATACTCAGAGAGTCAGTATTTTTAATGAAGCACTTGATATAGGAAACAGTGTTAAAATAGAGTGTAAGTAAGAATTAGGTAAATGAGAAGAAAGACATTTGCTTGAATAGAATAAATGAAGCCCAGTGGTTTCAACCTTTTGTTATTAGCTAAATTCAGGAATAAAAGTTGAAGGCTTTGTTATAACTAATCATATGTTTAGTCAAGGTGCAAGATAACACATCCATAACAGCAGGGGCAATGTACACAGTAGTTTCAGGACCAGTCCTGATCAGAGAGCTTCATTTTCACTATGGGGCAGACTGTATGGTAATGTGGTTCATGTATACACACTCCAGAGCCTGAGCATGTATACACATTTGAGTACAGGACACAGATGTCTAGGAGCTGAACGCTTCCACAGTGCAGAAGGAGGCAGCTGAGACTCTAGACTGGGACGCGGCAATGTGTAGGGTAGAGAATACTTTTTCCTGTTTAAGTTACTACTTCTAGACTTTTCCCTCTTGAAATTAATACATGGGCGCTTTTCCTTGCTGTTCATATTAGTGTAAGCTATGCAAAATGGTCAGTTCATAAGCACAATTAAAAGTTGCACTTGTTTTTTCATGGACGATCAGAGACTGGGAGTGCTGAACTGCCTTACTATCACTGCCCGGCCCTGCTAAGGAAGATTAACACACTAAGAAGACTGATGTTGAACATCTTCACTGAGATCATAATTATTCTCCACTGGAAGCATAGGGTTTCCCCAGAGGCAGCACGAATTCCATTTTCCTGCCTCTCTAATGACCAATTCTCAGGTTTACTTGGTTGTATCTGACTCATAGCTCAGTTGAAAACAAAAGGATCACCAGTGAAATCTATGTCCACTCTTTTTTTATTTTTAGGTTTGTTTTCCTGTGAAAAGTGATTATTTGCTCTGTTCCTCTTTTTCTTGGAACCCACACCGTTATAAACACACACACACACACACACACACACACAGACACACACACACAGACATACACACATACACACACACACACACACACACACACACACACACACACACACACACACACACACACACACACACACACACACACACACACACACACACACACACACACACACACCCCAACTATTTCCTTTTTAAGTTAAGCCAAAAAAAATATTTGGCTCCAATTTAAACTCAAATCTTTCTCACTAAATCGTCTATGGTCATCATTGCAAATGGAACACTGCCATCTTGTGAGCTGGCACAGAATATCTAGAAGTTTGCATATTTTCCTATTACCGGGATAGTAGGGTTTTCTGCCTCTGACAGTCTTCCTCCACTGAAGGACAGATGATTCCATGCCACCCTCGTTCTATCACTCACTGGCTCCATAGACATTGAAAAAATGTGGAGCCCCCTCCCCAGGAACCAGTCGGAAAAGCACAAGCGACCCCAGCCTGAGCCCTATCCTCAACATGCCTTCACCCAAAGCTCTTTGTTAGTATTTTATTAATAATTTACATTATATTTTTGTTAGAATTAAAGTTCTTATTCTCATCAGTTTCATAAAGGCACACATTCTCAGCATCTTGAGCAGCCATCTGTGCTCTGATGGACAGTTAAAGTAAAGACATGTGTGTTTGAGATGGAGCTGAAGGGATGAGGGGTGACAGATAGAAGGAGAATGGGAAGGGTGGGAGGTCACACTCATCAGAATGCACTTTAGCATGTGTGAACTTGGCAAAGAACAAATTAAATAGAAATAAATCTCTCTTTGCTGTTTTATAAATGTTTTCTGAAGCATTGTAAACTGCAACTGTGTATATTTGCAATTATTTTTGACTAAGGCCACTCCCTTCTATAATAATTTAAATGAGCAGCTAATATTTCATTTCAAGAAAACTGACATGCACAGGTTTGGCTATGGATCTTAAAGAAATGCTCAATTTTTAAATAAAATGAAATTATGTAATTTTTTATTAATAAATATTTGTCTGAATAAAATATCTCAAACATATTGCCATATTATTGCATAAAGGCATACTCTATTTTTTTCCTTAAATGACTGATTGATATTCTAAAATAGGGTATGTCATAATTAAGTCATTAACAGTTTCTGAATACATATATTGATTGCTTCCGTTTCCCTCTCAGTATGGTGTTTACTGAGAAGTTTTAGTGGATGATTTTTATTAGATTTATGGAATTACTTTATATTCTTTATTTATAATTTTAAAACTATCAAATGATTTTTGTGCTCATTTAAATAAACATTCTAGATACTTTTGAGAGGGATTTGTTCTCCAGATAAAGGAAACAGTGAAACCCGTGTTTATTCCCCCTGGTCTTCCTCCTGAAATTACCTCTCTGGTTTTGTGATCATGTAGCATTAAATACTCTCCCGAGAAGAGAGAAGAGTATTGTTGGCAATAAAGGTTTCAGCCTCAGCTTTTGTTGTGTAGTGATATAGTTGGCCCTCTGCATCTGAAGTTCCTGCGTCTACCTTGTGAGATGATCAGTGGTCTTTCCCCCTAAACATGTTTAGAAGGCTATTCTGTTGCTTCTAAGGGACAATTCTGATAACCATGAATTCTAACTGTAGAGGAAGAATGGAGTTTCCAGGGCCATTTTTTTATTGGAATGATTCCTATGATAGTGAAACAGTTTCATGCTAGTAATTGCATTTGAAATAACACGTTTAGTTACTGAAAGACAACACTTGCATCAGTGAGCACTTTGCACAGTTGTCATCCCAGGAAGAATGGTGTGAGAGGCTTGGGCAGAGAGGTAAAGTACCCTTTGTCATATATTCTCCACTGTGGTCCAGAAGACGTGTCTGGCTGTGTGCAGTCTGTTTGACTTCTTGACTGGATACCTCAGAGAAACGACCAGATCCTAGAGCGTGATAACAGCTGAACCCAACTGAATCTTCACATCACCTCCCTTCCCCTGTGATGCAGGAAGCCAGCCCTGGACAACTGCTCCAGCTATTGCTCATTCAGTGACATTTAAGAAATAAGACCCCAGTCTCTGCACCACTTTTCTTTGAAACACATATTCTGATGGTATGTTTTTATAACAGCCTAGAGTTGCAAGAATCAGAGTAGCAGAGCATTCCATGTGAGTCAATGTAAATGACACAAAGTTTCTGTTTTCATGCGAGTCGCCCCCTGGCTACTGTGCTTACACTACCTCCTGTGATGTCTGCTGTGAAACAGTTCCCCGTTTTTATTAAAAATATATTGAACAGATAACTAGAGCAAGGCTGCACTCTGGATGCTGTGATACCAGTAAGGTTAGTAAGGCAAAGAGGAACATTGTTTTCCTAGGCTGAAGGCAGACTATTTATTCTGAAGTAATTTTCACTGAAATATAGTTTTCAATTGAGTTACAATATATATTTGCAAATATTAATTTTTTGAAGTGCCACAAAATGTAACAGAAATAGTCAGGGAACAGAGTCATCAACTGAAAGAAACCCAGGACAAAGGCAGTGGGTTTTGTTTCGGTGTTTCACACATCTTCCATTAGACCATTCAGTTTTCCCTGTGCCCTGTCCGCCTTTCCTCACCCTCCTCATCCTCTCTAGCTGTTCCCTTCCCTGTTTCTGCTTTTATATTACACATATCTGGCTGTATTCTTGTCCTTACCATTCTCCAATCCCTCAAGAACACTCCTTTTTCTCTCTCTGTTCCCATTCAAGATTCTCTCTCTCTCTCTTTCTCTCTCTCTCTCTCTCTCTCTCTCACACACACACACATGCAGAAACACACACAGATTCAAATTTAGACTCTAAATATGAAAAGAAATACAGAAATGATGATTTATTTTTCCTTGTGTCTGCTTTAATTGATCTTTTATAGCTGAATAAAAATTCATAGTTTCTTCTCTCTCTCTCTCTTATTTGTGTGTGTGTGTGTGGGGGGGGAACTCTGGAGAGGGGTGGCCCTGGAGACTTTGTACTAGGATTGCTTCTTATCTGCTGTTATGCCTTTCCTGGCACTATTACATAGCCTAATGATTCCTGGGCATCAGCCCATCCTATTGAGCAAATTTCCTGCAGATCAACACGAAGATAAAATTTCATAAATTCATATTGTTTAGATGAATTAATTACTTTTTAGAATTCCCTATCTGATTCAAATAATTTTAGGAAAAAAGTGTGAGATGATTTTAGTTATTTTGCCAGAAAGATGTAATAAGTTTAGAATCAATAAAAGAATGTGCCCCTTTCTCATAGAATAGTAAGTAAAGGCTGCATAATAAAAAACACAACGAGCTTTTATAAATTGCACTAAGAAGGGAAATAGGCTTGGGATAAATTTTTGATCAAGGAAAAGCATTCATTCTTTGTCAGGTCCAAGAAAGAAACCACAGGTGTGCACTATGATGAAGCAAGGTCATGTGAAAATGTTGCTTTGAGCTTATAATGAGCTTATAGAATGAAACACTGCTTTGAACTTACTTGGACATCCTTCTGTAACTCCTCTTTTGTGTAACGTTTTATCTATGAGGTAATTTTATAAAGAACTTTTATCTCAGAAGGTATAAAAAGGCTGAGAGAAGAAGTGTGACTGTTGAGGCTCTGCTCTATCCATCAAATATCTATCTATCTATCTATCTATCTATCTATCTATCTATCTATCTATCTATGTATCTATCATCTATCTAATATTTTATATATATATATATATATATATATGTGTGTGTGTGTGTGTGTGTGTGTGTGTGTGTGTAAGCATATAAGTGTGCTTCTGCACTTGTCAAATTGATAAAACAGGTGGAAGGGCCCAATCAGTATGTGTGTGTGCTTGACTTTCTTTTCTTTTCTGTCTGGCTCATAAAGAGTTAAGAAATTCTGAACCTCTTGCTTGGCCAGGAAGAGACCCTTGTGCCAAAGAGACAGGAGCCCAGGAAATAAAGTCTTTTTTCTCTTTTTCTTATATATATTGGTTTTTCGAGACAGGGTTTCTCTGTATAGCCCTGACTGTAACTCACTCTGTAGACCAGACTGGCCTCGAACTCAGAAATCCACCTGGCTCTGCCTCCCGAGTGCTGAGATTAAAGGCCTGTGCCACCACGCCCAGCTCTTTTTAAATTTTTATTAGATATTTTCTTCATTTACATTTCAAATGGTATCCTGAAAGGCCACTATACTCTCCCCCAGCCCTGCTCCCCTATCCACCCACTCCCACTTCTTAGCCCTGTCATTCCTCTGTATTGGGGCATATAAAGTTTGCAAGACCAAGGGGCTTCTCTTTCCAATGATGGCCGACTAGGCCATCTTCTGGTACATATGCAGCTAGAGACACGAGCTCTAAGGGTACTGGTTAGTTCATATTGTTGTTCCACCTATGGGATTGCAGACCCCTTTAGCTCCTTGGATACTTTCTCTAGCTCCTCTATGAGGGGCCCAGCATTCCATCCTATAGATGACTATGAGCATCCACTTCTGTATTTGCCAGTCACTGGCAGAGCCTCACAAGAGACAGCTCTATCAGGGTCCTTTCAGCATAATCTTGCTGGCATATGCAATAGTGTCTGCCTTTGGTGGCTGATTACGGGATGGATCCCTGGGTGGGGCAGTCACTGAATGGTACATCCTTTCGTCTTAGCTCCAAACTTTGTCTCTATAACTCCTTTCATGGGTATTTTGTTCCCTATTCTGAGGAGGGATGAAGTATCCACGCGTTGGTCTTCCTTCTTCTTGATTTTCTTGTGTTTTGCAACTTGTATCTTGGGTATTCTAAGTTTCTGGGCTAATATCGACTTATCACTGAGTGCATATCTAGTGACTTCTTTTGTGATTGGGTTACCTCACTCAGGATGATATCTTCCAGATATATCCATTTGCCTAAGAATTTCATAAACTCATTGTTTTTAATAGCTGAGTAGAACTCCATTGTGTAAATGTACCACATTTTCTGTATCCATTCTTCTGTTGAGGGACATCTGGGTTCTTTCCAGCTTCTGGCTATTATAAATAAGGCTGCTATGAACATAGTGGAGCATGTGTCTTTATTACCAGTTGGAACATCTTCTGGATATATGCCCAGGAGAGGTATTGCATGATAAAAGTCATGGAAAGATCAGGAATTCAAGGCCCATACCTAAACAAAATAAAAGCAATATACAGCAACCAGTAGCCAACATCATACTAGATGGATAGAAATTTGAAGCAATCCCACTAAAATCAGGGACTAGACAAGGCTGCCCACTTTCACCCTACCTATTCAATATAGTACTTTAAGTCCTAGCCAGAGCAATTAGACAACCGAAGGAGATCAGGGGGATACAATTTGGAAAGGAAGAAGTCAAAATATCAGTATTTGCAGATGACATGATAGTATATATAAGTGAACTCCTAAACCTGATAAACAGCTTCAGTGCAGTAGCTGGATATAAAATTAATTCAAACAAATCAGTGGCCTTTCTCTACACAAAAGATAAACAGGATGAGAAAGAAATTAGGCAGACAACACCCTTCACAATAGTCACAAATAATATAAAATACCTTGGTGTGACTCTAAGGAAGTGAAAGATCTGTATGACAAGAACTTCAAGTCTCTGAAGAAAGAAATTGAAGAAGTTCTCAGAAGATGGAACGATCTCCTATGCTCATGGATTGGCAGGATTAATATAGTNGATAAACAGGATGAGAAAGAAATTAGGCAGACAACACCCTTCACAATAGTCACAAATAATATAAAATACCTTGGTGTGACTCTAAGGAAGTGAAAGATCTGTATGACAAGAACTTCAAGTCTCTGAAGAAAGAAATTGAAGAAGTTCTCAGAAGATGGAACGATCTCCTATGCTCATGGATTGGCAGGATTAATATAGTTAAAATGGCTATCCTGCTGAAAGCAATCTACAGATTCAATGCAATCCCCATCAAAATTCCAACTCAATTCTTCAACGAATTAGAAAGGGAAATTTGCAAATTCATCTGGAACAATAAAAAACCTAGGATAGCAAAAACTGTTCTCAACAATAAAAGAACCTCTGGTGGAATCACCATGCCTGACCTCAAGCTGTACTACAGAGCAATTGTAATAAAAACTGCATGGTACTGGTACAGCAACAGACAGGTAGATCAATGGAATAGAATTGAAGACCCAGAAATGAATCCACACACCTATGGTTACTTGATCTTTGACAAGGGAGCTAAAACCTTCCAGTGGAGAGAAGACAGCATTTTCAACAAATGGTGCTGGCATAACTGGTAGTTATCATGTAGAAGAATGGGAATTGATCCATTCTTATCTTCTTATACAAAGCTCAAGTCTAAGTGGATCAAAGACCTCCACATAAAACCAGAGACACTGAAATTTATAGAGGAGAAAATGGGGAAAACCCTTGAAGATATGGGCACAGGGGAAAAATTTCTAAACAGAACAGCAATGGCTTGTGCTGTAAGATCAAGAATCGACAAATGGAACTTCATAAAATTGCAAAGGTTTTGTAAGGCAATAGATACTGTCAATAAGACAAAAAGGCTACCAACAGATTGGGAAAGGATTTTTACCAATCCTCAATCTGATAGGGGATTAATATCCAATATATACAAGAAGCTTAACTGCAGAAATTCAAATAACCCCATTAAAAAGTGGGGTACAGAGCTAAACAAAGAATTCTCAACTGAGGAATACCGAAGGGCTGAGAAGCTTGAAAGAAATGTTCAACATCCTTACACATCAGGGAAATGCAAATGAAAACAACTCTGAGAGATTCCAACTCACACCAGTCTGCATGGCTAAGATCAAAAATTCAGGTGACAGCAGATGCTGGTGAGGCTGTGGAGAAAAAGGAGCACTCCTTCATTGCTGGTGGGATTTCAAGCTTGTACAACCACTCTGGAAATCAATCTGGCGGTTTCTCAGAAAATTGGACATAGTACTACTGGAAGTCTTTTTTCTTAATAGTTTGCTGCTTTCAGGAGGAGTTAAATTGCTAGAAGTGAGCAGCTTCTGGCCCCAAACCTAGATATCATCCCCCTTCTGCTGTCTTCATTGGGAAACTGGATGTCAGGTTAGTCCCAGCATATATGTATATATGTATATATGTATATATGTATATATGTATATATGTATATATGTATATATGTATATATGTATATATGTATATATGTATATATGTATATATGTATATATATGTGTATATGTGTATATGTGTATATGTGTATATGTGCATATGTGCATATGTGTATATGTGTATATGTGTATATGTGTATATGTGTATATGTGTATATGTGTATATGTGTATATGTGTATATGTATATATGAATATATGAATATATGTATATATGTATATATGTATATATGTATATGTGTATATATGTATATGTATGTGTGTATATGTGTATATATGTATATGTATATGTGTATATGTGTATATGTGTATATGTGTATGTGTATATGTGTATATGTGTATATATGTATATATGTATACATGTATACATGTATACATGTATATATGTATATATGTATATATGTATATATGTGTATATATATATGTATATATGTCTGTCTGTCTGTCTGTCTGTCTGTCTGTCTGTCTGTCAGTTGGTCTATCTGTCTATCTATCTATGTATCTATGTATCTATCTATCTATCTATCTATCTATCTTTCTATATCTATCAATCTATCTACATTCTTGTGTGGAAAGTCTTTTACTTATTGAGTCACTCATTACTACATTTTCTTTTCTGGCTCTATGATGAATATAATTAAAAATTTGATGGTGATTTTCTTGAATATGTAGGTTACATTTGAAAATACCACCATTTCACATTGAGTGTTTGTACCTATAAGCTTGGCAGGACTTTCCATGTGCTATAGAGAATCTTCCTAAATTATTTTATTTAGTATTATAGTTTCCTTTCTGTTGCTATGATTTAAAAAGAAAAGAAAACAAAACAACAACAACAAAAAAAACCAAATCAAAATTCTGACCTAAACCAACTTAGGTTTCTAAAGGTTTACACTTCCAGGTCATAGTTCATTAAGGAGGGTAGTCATGGCAGAACTTCAAGCAGAGATCATGAAGGATCTCATGTATGGATGGATCACTCAGGATTATGCTTAGCTAGCTTTCTTACATATCTGAGGATCACCTACACAGGGAGTACTACTATTCACAGTGGCCTGGACCCTTCTACCTTAATTAGTAATTATCTTAGTAATGTAGACACTGTCTATAAACTTTAGGAATCCTTTTTTTCCCCAACTTTTATTAGATATTTTCTTCATTTACATTTCAAGTGTTATCCAGAAAGTTCCCTATACCCTCCCCCCTCCCGGCCCTGCTCCCCTACCCACCCGCTCCCAATCTTGGCCCTGGCGCTCCCCTGTACTGGGGCATATAAAGTCTGCATGACCAAGGGGCCTCTCTTCCCGATAATGGCCAACTAGGCCATCCTCTTCTATATATGCAACTAGAGACATGAGCTCAGGGGGTACTAGTTAGTTCATGTTATTCTTCCACCTATAGGGTTAAAGACCCCTTCAGCTCCTTGGGTACTTTCTCTAGCTCCTTCCTTGGGAACCCTGTGTTCCATCTAATAGCTGACTGTGAGCTTCCACCTCCATGTTTGCCAGGCATTGGTATAGTCTCCCATGAGACAGCTATATCCGGGCTCTTTCAGCACTATCTTGCTGGCATATGCTATAGTGTCTATGTTTGGTGGCTGACTGT
>CACVCL010030355.1:0-50485 GCA_902729485.2 Mus minutoides
GCACATCTTTAATCCCAGCACTTGGCAGGCAGAGGCAAGTGAATTTCTGAGTTCGAGGCCAGCCTGGTCTACAGAGAGTTCCAGGACAGCGGGGCTCCACAAAGAAACCCTGTCTCAGAAAAAAAAAAAAGAGAGAGAGAGAGAGAGAAGAAAGAACCTGTCAAAAAAAAAAAAACTAACAAGAACAAAAAACACAAAAAGAAATGTCAGGAAGAGGTGGCTGCAGGTGGGGTCAGGGTGGAGAGGGTGAGGGGTAGAGAGATGATAAAAAAGAAAGAACCCGGGCTGGCGAGATGGCTCAGTGGTTAAGAGTGCTGACTGCTCTTCCGAAGGTCCGGAGTTCAAAAATCCCAGCAACCACATGGTGGCTCACAACCATCCGTAACGAAATCTGATGCCCTCTTCTGGAGTGTCTGAAGACAGTTACAGTGTACTTACATGTAATAAATAAATAAATCTTAAAGAAAGAAAGAAAGAAAGAAAGAAAGAAAGAAAGAAAGAAAGAAAGAAAGAAAGAAGGGGAAAATAAAGAACCCATTTTAGGACCAGCTTGAGAATATATCCTGAATTCTGACTCCACTTGTAGCTGGTAGCTGACCGTGGGGGAACATCCCAAGAGGATGTGCATGGTAACAACACAGAGAGGAGAACGTGACTGAGGGGGAAGAGAGGAAGGAGTTGTCTACCAGTGTTCTGTCTACGAAAGAAATCGAGGATTGGAAGGAAAATGGAAAGAATATACAGGAGCCAAACCAAAGATAGAAAAGGAAGCAGAGAGCCGGGCGTGGTGGCGCACTCCTTTAATCCCAGCACTGGGGAGGCAGAGGCAGGTGGATCTCTGTGAACTGAGGCCAATCTGGTCTACATATGGAGCTCCGGGCCAGCCAAGGTACATAGACCTCATCTCAAAAAAAAAAAAAAAAAAAAAAAAAAAAAAAAAAAAAAAAAAAAAAAAAAAAAAAAAAAAAAAAAAAAAAAAAAAAAAAAAAAAAAAAAAAAAAAAAAAAAAAAAAAAAAAAAAAAAAAAAAAAAAAAAAAAAAAAAAAAAAAAAAAAAAAAAAAAAAAAAAAAAAGGTGAGAAACAAATCTGCCAGTGAGAAACAAAAATAATAGTAATAATAAAAATGGAATTAATAAATAAATGTAAAATAAAGAGAACATGTCTTTAACATTCAAAACCTAAGCTCATCTTTAGCCACTGACTGTCTTACTTGCCTTAGGATCAGGATGTCAACTTATGGCTACTTCTCCAGCCCCATGCCTGCCCACCTGCCTACCAACCAGCTCACCAGCCGGCCTCCCTGCCTCCCCGCCTGCCTCCCCGCCTCCCCGCAGGCAGCCCACCCACCTGCCTGCCTGCTGGATGCCAATGCTCTTCACCATCCTCTGAAGCTGTAAGCAAGCCCCCAGTTAAACACTTGCTTCTATGCATTGCCTTGGTCACAGTGTCTCTTCACAGCAATCAAACAGTATCTAAGACATCCCTCACCAGGCTCACTCTCCAGTCTCTGTCCTGCTCTAGCCCATAAACCTACACAGACTGCATTACAGCTCACCAGCATTGGTCCTGGAGGAAATCAAAACTTAGGGGAGTAGGGTCAGGACGTTTATGCCCCTATCTTCCTCTCTTCCAGGCACTTACGAGATGGCTAAGTCCCTCTGCTGAAAGCTACCGGTTCTGTGGTACCATGGGATATGCCACCCCAGATTCTTCATCAAGAATGAAGAACTTATTCCCAGTTACTGGAGGTACAACTGGAAAATGATCCTAGCCGGCAACATTCCTGGAAGGGGAGTTCCTTTGCTGAAGAAAATAGGTTTGCTTGAGTTTGTCCTCTTTCTGGACAAAGTCTCCATCAACACCAGTCTGAAAGACCTAGCCTGATAGTTTGCATACATAAACTGAGGGTTGTTTAAGCTTAAAAGCACTTTGTGGGGTTTCTGAGGCCTTGTAATATAAGAAGGAACCAAGCTGAAACTATTTTGAATTAAACTTCCAGTTTGAATAGGTGTCAATGAAGCTTAAGTTCCCAAGACTTCCCTGAGTAACTGACATCGTACTCGGCAAATTGAGAGGGAATGTTCAGCAAGTCACCCCACCACAGTTAAATAACCCACCCAATGGAAACAGGATAAATGTTCCACAAAGACATGTTCCTGAGAAAGTCCTCTATCCCTAAACCCTGATTGGTGGGAAAATGTAACTGTAACTTGGCACAGTTACTTGTGGTTTTCAAGCTTAAAAGCTCTATAACATCCCAGCTGGCCTTGGAACTGGTGCTGCAATTCAGCCCCTGACTCTGTGCTGTGGCCCTGATCGATCAGTAGTGACTTGATTACAATCATTTTTATCATCTGCATAAATACTTCCTAAGATGACTGCTCCAGGATGAAGTCAGCTCCCAAGTATGTGCTGTTGTCTCAGAATGGTCAGTTTTTGCTGCCTAATTCAATAAAGCTCTTGCTCCGTGTGTACTTTTGTGCCTGCTGGATTGTTTTGGATGTTTCAGACCCTAACATCTAGGTCTGTGTTGTCATTCCTCCTCTGCTTAGATCTATTGTTTGTCTTCTGTTTGTCTGTCTCCTACCTTTCACAAGTTGGTCTACAGTGTAGAAAGAGAGAGATGACTATTTCAGGTTTTTCCTCTGACCACCATATGCCAGCTGTGGTGCTCACATGTTCCTGTGTATGAATACATAAATAAGTATAATGATTTAAAGGCTTTTTAAAATAAAATAATAACTGTGGGCTGTTCGTCTTCTTCTCTTCCCCTTATCCACACTAACGAAGCAGAGTTAGTAGCCTGCTCCTGTAATCACAGCACTTGAGAGGCTGAGGCAGGATTGCTGAGAGTTCAAGGCCAGCTTGAACCACCCAGCAAAACACACACATCAAAACAAAAAGAAAAGAAAAGGAACACAAACTCATCAGCTTGTGGTCACTCGGGAAGTAAAGTGAGGCTCATGAAGAGGCGTTTTTCTTCAGAGTTCAAAGTGATCTGGAGCCCCCAAAAGAGTTCTCAACAGTAATTCTGTAAAATCCTGCCCCAGAAGACAAGGATTGGTCCTGGCCCCATTGATTCAGGGGAAGTGACCAATTCCTAGAGAGCACTAATGATTTTATTCAGACACTTTTTTTTCCCTTGTTCCGGTCAACCCCGCTCTCGCTCCATACTCCGGACAGCCTTGCTTGCTCCGGTTGGTCTCTCAGGTCCAAGGATTCATTTCTTATTATTCTTCATAAGTACGCTGTAGCTGACTTCAGATTCACCAGAGGAGGGCTTCAGATCTTGTTACGGGTGGTTGTAAGCCACCATGTGGTTGCTGGGATTTGAACTCATCACCTTTGGAAGAGCAGTCGGGTGCTCTAACCCGCTGAGCCATCTCACCAGCCCCCTAAATAAATATTTTTAAAGCAAGGTCCTGAGGAATGACATTTAAGGGTGTCTTCTGGCTTCTATACACATGTGCACACATATATGGTTGCATCACAACATGCACACAAACAAGAATGAAGCCCTCAGACACTGCTGGTAGGGATGACGAACCCTATAGCCCTTATGAGAAAGTTTGCCAGTTCCTTATATAGATAAGCATACATTTACCACAGGATCCAAAAGAACGATATATATTTGTGTTCGCTTAAAGACTGGTCTGTCAATATTGAAAGTGGTTCTATCCTACAAAACCATACACAAGCCACATGTTTTCCAGCTTGCCAATGAATGAGCAGATGTGGTATGTCTACACCCAGAGAAACTCAGAGATAAAGTGGAGCAAATTCTGGATACCCAACAACACGAATGAATGCTAAGGGTAAGAAGCCACATCTAAGGGGATGTATAATTTGATACATAAGATGTGCTGAGAAAGCCGAAATTATAGGGTCAGGAAACAGTAGTTACCAAAGGCTGAGTGTGGGAAGAGAAGTTAACTACAAAGGGGCACACGGGACTTATTGCGGGGGTGGTGGTGATGAAACTGTTCTGTATCTTGATTATGGGGTAGTTACCCAATGGATTTGTCAAAACTCAGGGAAACGTACACTAAAAAGGATGGTTTTACAGCATATAAATTATACCTCCTTAAGCCTGAATTAAATTTTTTCACGGTATAATGTTAAAAGGAAAAATTGCACTACCCACCTGCAAGTCACTTCTGAGCAAACTGGACAAGTGTATACACAGATATAAGGAAGAGTATCCTGATGGTTGTTAGTCATAGGTAAAAGCTGAAAGTGACAGTCCAGATACAAAGGGTTGGTGGAAAAGATCAAACTGGGGCTGGAGGTGTAGCTCAGTGGGAGAGCATGTACTTAGCATGCGAAAGGACCTAGTGTCCAAGATATAGCACCAAACATGTGAATGAATAATAAAATTACCTATTTTCTTCTTCAGACTCTTACATACCAGGCAAGCACTCTACCACTGAACTCTATCCTCAAACCTACATTTGACTTTTGAAACAAGGTCCCACTAAGTTACTGTCTTAGGGTTTCTACTGCTATGGCAAAACACTAGAACAAAAAGAACGTTGCGGAGGAAAAGATTTATTTAGCTCGCATGTCCCACATTATAGTCCATTAAGGGAAGCCAAGGCAGGAACTCAAACTAGGTAGGAACCTGGAGGCAGGAGCTGTGACACCACTAAAATAAATTAAATAAATAAATAAATAAATAAATATACTGTGACACCACTAAACTGTTGGCAGGGACTTAATATTTATTTATATAGAGTAACTTTCACAAATTATGCATATGATATGGTCCCTTGCGGGGCTGGCAGGTGTAGGGGAAGAGGGGGGAGGGAGAGAGCCCACTTCCAGCCAGAGTTCCTGTGCTCTTGGCAGGCAGACACGGGAGAACTGCTGGACACTTTCCACTCGGCCTCGGGTGGGCATCTGGCTGTGTGAAACCACTGACCCCACACGGCGAGGGGTGGACAATAGGCAGCCCCCAATACCAGGTTCTCAGTCTCTGGCATCCCACGCTGAATACAGCAGAAGAGCTGAGAACAGAATAGGGGTCCCAGGGATATGGGAAGAGGGCAGAGGGAGAGAGGTTCCCATGCAGGTGAGAGTCTTTAGTCCAGTCTGTGGCTGGAGTGTAGGAAGGCCTTCTGATGGGAGGTTAGGCTTGGCTTGCTAGAAGAAAGCCTATCCCATCGTCCAAGCACAGCATGCCTTGATGAACAGAGACAGTCTGTGGTTTTAGAGCTTTATTGTAGAAAGGCAGGGGAAAAGAGAGAAGGTGGAAAGAGAGACTGGCCATGACCAAGAGGAAAGAAGGGGGAAAAGGAGAGAGAGAAGAAAGGCTAGAGAGTAAGAAAGCTTAAAGAGAGAGAGGTAAAAGCTTAGAGAGTAAGAGAGAGAGAAATTAAGAAGGAGAGAGCGAGGTGGGACCAAGCAGCCCCTCTTATAGTGGGCTTGTTATCTTGCTGTTGCTAGGTAACTGGGAGGAGTCTAGCCTCAAGGTCAGAAGCTTGGAACATTGTGTAAGTGACTGAAAGCCATGAGCCTCTCCTGTGAGGAGTGTGGGGGCGGTAACTGCAACAGGAGTCAGGAGTCCAGGAGACGTGAGGGAACGCTTTCTGTCCCATGTAGATGGGAACTGCCATCTGAACAAGAGGTAGAACTCCAAGCTCCTCCAGCCCCACATCTGCCCAGATGCTGCTGATGATAATGGACATAACCTCTCTGACCCTATAAGCCAGCCCCAATTAAATGTTTAAGAGTTGCCTTGGGGGTGGAGGAAACTTTCGGGATAGCATTTGAAATCTAAATTAAGAAAATATCTAATAAAAAATATTGAAAAAAAAAAGAGTTGCCTTGGGCTGGGCAGTGGTGGTGCACACCACGCCTGTAATCCCAGCACTTAAGAGGCAGAAGCAGGCAGATTTCTGAGTTTGAGGCCAGCTTGGTCTACAGAGTGAGTTCCAGGACAGCCAGGACTGCACAGAGAAACCCTGTCTCGAAAAATTAAACAAACAAACAAACAAACAAACAAACAAACAAACAAAAAGAGTTGCCTTGGTCATGGTGTCTGTTCACGGCAGTAAACCTCTAACTAAGGCATCTGGTGTTGCTTGACATTTTTATTTTCTTTTTTAAAGAATTTACTTAATTATTTGTGTGTGTATGTGTATGTCTAATGTGTATAACGTGTGGGAGACATAAGATGTGTGTGACATGTGTGGTGTGTGTGTGTGAGTGGGTGTGTGTGTCTGCAGAAGCCAGAAGAAATCAGAGGCCCTGGTGCTAAAGCTAAGGCAGCTGTGATCCTCCTGACATGGAGGAATTTAACTCTCATTCTCTGTAAAACTAAAAAAATGCTCTCAACCACTGAGTCATCTCTCCAGCCCCTTTCTTGAAATTTTTAAATTTTTTAATAATTGAAATTATTTGAGGCTGAAGAGGTGGCTCAGTGGTTAGGAACATTGGCTGCCAGGGCTGTGTGTACCCATGCACTCCGGGCAGAGCTTGGGTGAGTGG
Source organism: Mus minutoides (assembly GCA_902729485.2). NCBI lineage: Eukaryota > Metazoa > Chordata > Mammalia > Rodentia > Muridae > Mus > Mus minutoides. The sequence continues at coordinate 6,491 of CACVCL010030355.1, forward strand.
CAGAGCTTCTGAGGGTTCTGAAATCTGCACCTTAACTGACCAAGCTCCAAAAATGTCAATTTTTCTTTCCTTTTTTTTTTTTTTGAAAACAAATCTGGGGGCTGGTGAGATGGCTCAGCGGGTTAGAGCACCCGACTGCTCTTCCGAAGGTGATGAGTTCAAATCCCAGCAACCACATGGTGGCTTACAACCACCCGTAACAAGATCTGACGCCCTCCTCTGGTGCGTCTGAAGTCAGCTACAGCGTACTTATGAAGAATAATAAGAAATTAATCCTTGGACCTGAGAGACCAACCAGAGCAAGCCAGGCTGTCCGGAGCGAGCGGAGCCGAACGGGGACGGCCGGAGCTAGCAGGGCTGGAGCGAGTGGGGCCGAACGGGGACGGCCGGAACGAGCGGGGCCAAACCGGAGCAAGCGGAGCCGGAACAAGCGGGGGCCGTATGGGGGCGGCCGGGAGCAAGTGGGGCTGGCCAGAGCGAGTGGGGTTGACCAGAACAAGGGAAAAAGAAAAAAAAAAAGAAAAAGCAAATCTGCTTTATGTACATAATTGAAAAAAACTATATTTGGGGGGGTTGTTTTGGTTTTTGGTTTTTTTGGGTGGCTTTTTTGTTTTTGTTTTTGTTTGTTTGTTTGTTTGTTTGTTTCGAAACAGGGTTTCTCTGTGTAGCCCTGGCTGTCCTGGAACTCACTTTGTAGACCAGGCTGGCCTCGTCTATATTTTTAATCAATTACGTGTAAATTAAGCTATAGAACTCTAACAAGGCCAAAAAAGGAGACGGATGTTCGAGGTTTATTTTCTTAAGGTAAATACAGATATTGCTTTTAATTGTAAGTTTATTAAAATGTGGGCTTGAGAATGTATCGGCCACTTCTCTGTGCCATATCCTTCCCATGTTACCAAAACACTCCATCTCTTTAGTCAAAAGAAACATCTGACCTCCCCAGTCCCATGGTCCTCTCAGCTCCAGGTTAGGACCCCTCTCTTAGACAAGTGCTTTCGATGCGAAGGTCTGGGACAGAGTGGCTTGAGTACTCCAGCCTACACCTTTTACTTGACCTCAAGTGGGGGCTACCTGGGCACCCCTGACCCCTGAGGATGTTAATGTTCTTGTCTTCCATTTGGTCTGGAATCCTCCATGTTGGTCTGTGGTCTCCTGCACTAGCTGTTTGTAAACAATACGTTTGTATCTTAATTGCACCACCTGTTACCTATGGCAGAAGGTGGTGATCCCTCTGACAAGGTGCAATGTTGTGAGGTGGCTTTGGGGGCATGAGGACATCCACAAGATACTAACTCATCCGGGTCACAGCATGTGAAGTTGGGGGTGCGGAAATGAATCCTGTAAGTGTAGAGCCTGGCAGCATTTTACAACCCTGTGTTTCAAAGATGGCTTTCTAATAAAATCCAGAAATACACACACACACACACACACACACACACACACACACACACACACACGAACACTGGCTGCTCTTCCAGAGAGCCAGGGTTCAATTCCTAGCATCCACATGGCAGCTCATAACTATCTGTAACTCCAGTTCCAGGGGATCCTATACCCTTTCACAGATATATATGCAGTTAAAAAGCACCAATGTACATAAAATAAAAATAAATAATTTTAGGCCGGGCGTGGTGGCGCACGCCTTTAACCCCAGCACTCGGGAGGCAGAGGCAGGCGGATTTCTGAGTTCGAAGCCAGCCTGGTCTACAAAGTGAGTTCCAGGACAGCCAGGGCACACAGAGAAACCCTGTCTCGAAAAATAAATAAATAAATAAATAAATAAATAAATAAATAATTTTTTAAACAGTTGGCTTCTCACTGTCCTCACTACAGTGGGAAGGGCTCAAAAATGGCCTGTTGTCAGAGCCTCAGGGATAAATGGCTGCTTCCAGGAGACAACCAATGTAAGATACTGAGATACCAAATATGACTCAGGAGCCTGGCAGAGCATCTTCCAGAGTATTGCCATATAGAGGAACATCACTATGGGAAGACAGAAAGGCATCCTCACCAACAGTTTGACTGGATGCAAAGAAATATTCAGGGACCAGAACATCTATAAGCTGCACTAACAATGACTGCACAGTGAACATCTAGGCAGAGTCAAGGTAGGATACAATACAATGTTATTACAAAAACATTACAATGTTACTACAATGTAATACAATGTTATTAAAGGCAGAGCTAGGAGAGTCTTAGCTTTGTTTTGTTGAAACAGGGTCTTGCCATGTACCTTGGACTGGCCTGGAACTCACTATGCAAACCAGGTTGGTCTGGAACTCAGATGTCTACCTGCCTCTGCCTCCTTAGTGCTGAGATTAAAGGCATATTCTGCCACTTTTGGTGGGTTATGTATGATCTTGGGAGAGTATTGGGCCAAAAACCGGCAGAGGAAGTGGACTGAAAAAGAATATCTACTGGTTCAGGTGTAGTGCTGCACGATTTTAATTCCAGTACTTGAAAAGCAGAGACAGGTGGATCTCTATGAGTTCAAGGCCAGCCTGGTCTACAAAGTGAGTTCCAGGACAGCCAGGGCTATACAGAGAAACCCTGTCTCGAAAAACCAAAAAAAAAAAAGAAAGAAAGAAAGAAAGAAAGAAAGAAAGAAAGAAAGAAAGAAAAGAGAGAGAGAGAGAGAGAAAGGAAAGGAAAGGAAAGGAAAGGAAAGGAAAGGAAAGGAAAGGAAAGGAAAGGAAAGGAAAGGAAGCTCATACTCAATGGCAAAATATCTGAGAGACTCTAGGTTCTAGCTGCCAGGCTGACTGTTAGGCATTAGGGGTAAATTGTTCTTAAAATTTACCAGTTATAAACTTAAGTCTTGAATCTAGAATTTTTACTAGCAATACTGGATAGCGAGCTATAAATCTGTCTTCTCTGTATACCTGTGTGAGTAAAGAGAGTTGTTGGTCTCTCTCCAGTTAAATAATCCTGTTCACTTTCTTTCCTTTGTACCATCATCGGCTATAGTCATGGGGAAGGAAAGAGCCCACGGAGGCACACTTAACAAGAAAGCATGCAGACTCTCTCTCTGAGAGTCTGATGTGTAAGCAGTCTTTCCCTATCAGCCGAGCAAATGTTTTCATCGCCACCCCAATTACGATCAGATGCCAGCAGACTGTGCAGATAGAAGCTAGCTTTCTTACCTGCTTTCTAGTGTCGTGATTCCTGTTTGCCCAAAAGGTCATTCGTATGTTAGCCACTGCATATAACCAACCTTTATCTGGCATCATAATTGCATCCCAGTTATGATGATTCACACGCTTTGAAACTAGGGGGAGGGGCATGACAAGCATAGCTTCATTATCTTAGCAGCTAAAGGGATCTTGATTTCAAAAATAACTTACATTACAAGGTCCGGGTTATACAACCCCTAATGGGGTCCACGTCTTCCCAGAATTCTGAGCACTAGCTTGTCTCATTCTTCCCTTGGTGAGCATGGCCAGGAGGGGAAAAGGCGGAGGTCTTCGCCGTCCTCCACTCTCATCGCTCCCTCTCTCCCTCTGCACATGGGTGTCTGGTTGGCCTCCATACGCTTTTTTTTTTTTTTTTTTTTTTTTAGAGACAGGGTTTCTCTGGATAGCCCTGGCTGTCCTGGAACTCACTTTGTAGACCAGGCTGGCCTCGAACTCAGAAATCCGCCTGCCTCTGCCTCCCGAGTGCTGGGATTAAAGGCATGCGCCACCAGCGCCCGGCTGAGTGTGTCCTTTTTATTCTCCTCAGGACCACCTTTATTTGTAGCTTAGGGTTTTTGTTTTTGTTTTTGTTTTTTTGTTTATTAATCATTCCATTCATTTACATCTCAGGCTGGCCACAAACTCAGAAATCCGCCTGCCTCTGCCTCCCGAGTGCTGGGACTAAAGGCGTTTGCTGCCACCACCGCCTGGCCTAGCTTAGCTTTTATATAAAGTTCCATTCCTGTGGACTGGACTAGGGCTGGCTTGTGATTTTTTTTTGGGGGGGGGGGTCGAGACAGGGTTTCTCTGTGTAGTCCTGGAACTCACTCTGTAGACCGGGCTGTCCTTGAACTCAGAAACTCGCTTGCCTCTGCCTCCCAAGTGCTGAGATTAAAGGCGTGCGACACCATGCCTAGCAATTTTTTTTCATATATATTCTGTGCCACATTGTTAAAATGAACTGTGCCAGCTGGGAGTATGTGGCCCTGGCTGTCTTGGGACTCCCATCATAGACCAGATCTCCAACTCAGAGATCCTCCTGCACCCTAGGTACTGGGATTAAAAGCATATGCCACCATTTCTGGCCACTGAGGTATTTTTGTTTGCTTGTTTGTTTGTTTTGAATTGCATTACTTTAGGGACATTCTAGCATTTGCTTCTATTGTTTTGAACACTGTAGGTAATGCACAAAGTTTTAAAAGCAAATCTCATTGCTAATTAGTCTATTTCTTCCCCTGTACTTTCTCATATCTAGGGGTACAGCATAACTCAGCTTATTTAGTACACATTTTTAAAAATGTATTGATGTGTCTCTGTGTGTTCGTCTGTGAACACATGTTTGAGCAGCTGTCAGTAGAGGCTGAAGAAGGGCTCAGATCCCCTGAAGTTGGAGTCACTGGTGGACAGCTCCCCATGGGTGCTGAAAACTGAACTTGGCTCCCCTAAAAGAGCAGCAAGTGCTCTTAACTCCTGAGCCATCTCTCCAACCCCTGATGTAATATGCATTTTCAAAATGCCATAATTAGCTGGGCGTGGGGTGCATGCCTTTAATCATAGCACTTGGATCTCTGCGAATTCCAGGCCAGCCTGATCTACATAGTGAGTTCTGGGCCAGGGCTATATGTTGAGACCTCATCTTAAAAAGAAAAAAAAAACAGGAACTTTTTTTTTTTTTTTTTGGTTTTTTGAGACAGGGTTTCTCTGTAAAAAAGGAACTATTTACAGACAATTGAGATACCAACTATTTACAGACAAATTCCAACCAAGTTTTCAAAGTATTTTATAATGTTATTAATGATTAGTAAACAATATTTTATAGTAAAAAAATTTTTTCTTTTTACAGTTTAAGTAGCTAGGGAGGAGGAAACTATTCCTTGATGAGACCTCATGTTCCACACCGTTCTAGTGCCAAGTCCAAGTAACTACTTCTTCTTTCTTTTTAATTTACTTATTGTGTTTGTGGGTGTGGGTGGGTGGGTAGGTGGTGGTATGCATGGAAGTGTAATGTGTATGATTTTGTGCGTGCAGTGTCCAAAGTTTGAATCAGGCTTCCTTGATTGTGCCCAGCCACCAACCTGTCCAGCTTTTAGATTTTACGTGAGCTTGGATCAGGGTCTTATCTTCATGCCTACAAGACATGCTCATGCTCTCTCTCTCTTGCTCTCTCTCTCTCTCTCTCTCTCTCTCTCTCTTGCTCTCTGCTGTGTTATTTCCTTAGCATTATTTATGTTCTTCTCCTCCTCCTTCTCTTCCTCCTCTTCCTTGTTCTCTTAACTTTTTATTGATTCTTCCTGAGTTTCCCATCATGCACCCCAGTCCTGCTCATCTCCCTGTTCCCTAATATCTGCCCTTCCCCTTTGCAACCTTCCCCTCAAAATAAAAAACTCACTTTTTTTTTGAGACAGGGTTTCTCTGTATAGCCCTGGCTGTCCTGGAACTCACTCTGTAGACCAGGCTGGCCTCGAACTCAGAAATCCACCTGCCTCTGCCTCTGCTTCTGCCTCTGCCTCCCGAGTGCTGGAATTAAAGGCGTGCGCCACCATGCCCGGCCACATTTTTTTTTTAAAGCATAAAAAAAATCTCATTATAGAAGCTGTGGTCTGTCAGAGTGTGTCCCATAGTACACCCCTCTGTCCACACATCTTCACTTGCAAATGTTCATTACCATGAGTCACTGGTCTGGTTCGAGGCCTCTGGCCTCTGTGTCACATCAATACTAGATTCTTACCTGGACTCCTGGTTACCCTGTTGTTGTCTTGTGTCATCGAGATCCTGCAGGTTTGAATCAGCAGGACTTTCCCCTTCACAGATGATACAGATTTTGGAGTTGGCCAACTTGGAACCCTGGATTTGGGCCTGGGTGGCAGATGGACTAGTCAGCCTTCGGGATCTCCCTTATCTGCACTACCAAGGCTATGAATCTGCCCCTGACTGATTCAAGCACACCACCACCAGCAGGGCTTGGTGGCGCACGCCTTTAATCCCAGCACTCGGGAGGCAGAGGCAGGCGGATTTCTGAGTTCAAGGCCAACCTGGTCTACAGAGTGAGTTCCAGGACAGCCAGGACTATACAGAGAAACCCTGTCTCGAAAAAACAAAAAAAAACAAAAAAACAAAAAAAAAGAAGTAACACAAAAACTCAGCAAAAACTCAGTATTTAAGCCCTCTTGGCCCCAGGTTCAATTCCCAGCTCAAAAATAAAATAAAAATGGAGCTGGGTGTCGGTGGCACATGGCTTTAAACTAGGCAGTCGGGAAGCAGAAGCAGGTAGAGTTCCATGAGTTTGAGGCCAGCCTGGTCTAGAGAGCGGCTTCCAGGAAGAACTCCAGAGAAACTTTGTCTCAAAAACAAAAACAAAACAAAAAAACAAAAATAATATACAATAATAAAATAAATAAATAAGAATGAAAAAGGAGCCGAGCATGGTGGTGCACTCCTTTAATCAGCACCCACATGGTGGCTCACAACCATCTGTAATGAAATCCAATGCCCTCTTCCCATGTGTCTGAAGACAGCGACAGTGTACTTACAAAAAAATAAATAAATCTTTAAAAAAAAAAAAAAGCTGGTGATGGTGTACACCTTTAATCCCAGCACTTGGATCTCTATAAATTCAAGGACAGCCAGGCCTACTTAGCAAGTTCCAGGACAGCCAGGACTTCCTACAGAAAAACTTTCTGTCTCAAAAAACCTAAAAAAGAGCCGGGCCTGGTGGCGCATGCCTTTAATCCCAGCACTCGGGAGGCAGAGGCAGGCGGATTTCTGAGTTCGAGGCCAGCCTGGTCTACAAAGTGAGTTCCAGGACAGCCAAGGCTATACAGAGAAACCCTGTCTCGAAAAAACCAAAACAAACAAACAAACAAAAAACTAAAAAAGAAAGAAAAGAAAAAGAAAAAAATGTTTCTCAATAAATATTGTTAGGGTTTTGCAATGGATTATTTTGGCGGGTAGAGACCAAGGTGTGTCACAGAGGTCACACCAGGAAACAGATCTTATGCAAAAGATTTATTCGGGGAGGGGTGAAAGTACCTCTTGAAGTGAAGACAGAGAAAAAGACAGAGAGACAGACTGGGAGAGCAAGAGAACGTTCTGTGGTGATGTGAGGGCAGCCTTGGGAGTGCCTGATTCCTAACAAGTGTAGTGGAATCTGGGGCAATGGGCTACACACAGATGGCCTGGTCTCCAGTAGAGCTGAGGTCTGAACCCCAGTAGAACCTGGTGGTGATCATTCATCTACATGGGACAGAAGGCGTTCCTTCATGTCTCCTGGACTCAAGGCTCCTGTCGAAGTTACTGCCCCCCACATCCCCCACAGGAGAAGCTGTGGCTAGTAGTTTCGTACACAATGTCCCAAGCTTCTGACCTTCAGGCTAAACTTCTCCCAGTTACCTAGCAACAAGATAGCACCACCATAAGAGGGGCTGCTTGCTTGGCGATGGTGGTGCACCCCTTTAATCCCAGCACTTGGGAGGCAGAGGCAGGTGGATTTCTGAGTTTGAGGCCAGCCTGGTCTACAAAGTGAGTTCCAGGACAGCCAGAGCTATACAGAGAAACCTTGTCTTGAAAAACCAAAAAAAAAGGGGGGGGGAGGGGCTGCTTGGCCCCCTCCTCACTCTCTTACTCTCTCTCCTCTCACTCTTACTCTCCTTGCTCTCCCTCTCTCTCTAGCCTTTCCTCTCTCTCTCTCTCTCTCTCTCTCTCTCCCTTTTCCCCTTTCCTCTTCGCCATGGTCAGTCTCTCTCTTTCTACCTTTTCTCTTCCCCCCCTGCCTTTCTATAATAAAGCTCTAAAACCATAGATTGTCTCTATTCATCAAGGCCCACTGTGCTTGGACGATGGGATAGGCTTTCTCCTAATGAGCCGTTTCTAATCTCCCCATGGAAGGCCTCCCTGTGATCCAGCCATGGACAGACCAGACTAAGGACTCTCACCTGCATGGGAACCTCTCTCCCTCTGCCCTCTCTCCCATATCCCTGGGGCCAAGGGTATTTATTGCCCCAGTGCCCCTGGTATTGAGGGCTGCCCCTTGTCCACCCCCCCACCCCACCCCCATCGAGTGGGTCCAGTGGCTTCACACAGCCAGATGCCCACTCGGGGCTAAGGGAAAGTGTGCGGCAGCCCTCCCATGTCCACCCTCCCAGAGCACAGGAACTCTGGCCGGACGTGTGCATTCTCTTCCTCCCCACCCTCTCCCCACACCTCCCATAGGCCCCACAGTGGCACACATTGGTGACTCCAACATCCCAGAGATGGAAGCAGAAGAGTGAGCAGTTAAAAGGCCAGCCTTAATAAACGTTCTAGGCCATGGAGGTCTTGGGTCTCTTTGACCTGACTTGGGTGACCAGTGACAGACACACATACAGATGTGACAGAGAGGCACAGCAGCAGGGCCTTTGCATCACATACCACAGATGAGGGGCTTTAGCTAATCTCTGTGGAGGTCTCTGTGGGGACGCAGTCTCGGCTCCGGGCATCTGGAACGGAGCTGGCAGATTCTTCTGCAACACTGCCACATCTGTACTCCCACGAAAAGAAAGTCTTGCCGTGCCTCTGAGCCATGGAAGGCCTTGCCACTCCTGTGGGTCTGAGGCACTAGGCTGTGCTCATGTCAACAATGCACATCCCCTCAGGACTTTGTCAGCTTCCCCCGTTCTGGGCATATCATTCAGTTTAAGACCAGAAGATTTCTTCAAGTTCCAGGCCCACCTGAGCTACCCAGAAAGACACTGTCTCAAATCTTCAAGTTCCAGGCCCACCTGAGCTACCCAGAGAGACACTGTCTCAAAATAACAATAACAACAATAACAATAACAATGATAGACTAGAGAGATGCTCAGTGGTTAAGGCTGCTCCTGCAAAAGACCAAGCCTCTATGGGGTGGCTCACAATCATCTCTAACTCCAGTTCCAAAGGATCCAACACCCTCTTCTGGCCATCCACACAGTATGCCTGCAGAGAAAACGCTCATACACATAAAATAAAAAAAGTAAAATAAGTTAACCCATCTTTAAAATAATAAACATTTTAAATAAGAATGTAAAGCTTTCAGCCGGGCGTGGTGGCGCACGCCTTTAATCCCAGCACTCGGGAGGCAGAGGCAGGCGGATTTCTGAGTTCAAGGCCAGCCTGGTCTACAAAGTGAGTTCCAGGACAGCCAGGGCTAGACAGAGAAACCCTGTCTCGAAAAAAAACAAAACAAAACAAAACAAAAAACAAAAAAAGAATGTAAAGCTTTCAACAAGCCAGTTTTCACAGCCATAATCATTATGCATGGGAACTCAAGCAGGAGGGTCAAAAATGGAAGGCTAGCCTCAGCTACACGGGGAGCTTGTGTCTAGCCTGGGTTACTTGAGGGAGGGAAGGAGAGGGGGAGGGGTCTTGATGACTTTTTCCCTTCCTCCTCCCACAGGACATAGTTTGCTCCAGAATATCAACAAGGATCTCCAAGTCCCACAAACTATTCTTTGGTGTCATTCAGAGAGAGAACTGCGCAGGTACTGCCCATAGTGAAGTGGCTGTTTTTATGTTGTTAAGGGCTGTTAAAGATACTCAGGCCTGGTTAAACCACAATAGTTACACTGCTGGTAGGTAAAACAGGTGTAGACATTCTCACTGTGTAGTGTAGACACTGAATAAAATCTGCATCCCGGGAGATTTGGAAGCGCTTTAGGGAAAATGTCAAATCTTATTCATGTTTTTAATTTCAAAGCCGTGACTGTACCTAGTACCTAGAAAGACTTAAAATATGTTTGTGAATATGTTAACCTCAGAGACTATGGTGACCACAGAGTGAATGGATGGTTTTAATCTCTACAGAGGATTGCAAACCGACCTTGTCTGCTTCTAGGTATGAGGCAGATGCTCACAGGGAATTCCCCACAGACTAATAGCATCTATCTAATCTTACCTAGGTACCTACTAGAGATGCAGACCTCTGGGGACCAGTAAAAGGGCTTAGTGGAAAAGGATGCTTGCTGCTAACCTGTGTTTGATGCCCCCACTTACATGAGGAAGGAGAACACCAAGTCCCACGAATTGTCCTTTGACTTCTTTTTTTATTATTTATTAGATATTTTCTTCATTTACATTTCAAATGCTATCCCCTTTCCTGGCTTCCTCTCCGAAAATCCCCTATACCCTCCTTCCTCCCCCTACTCCCCAACCCACCCACTCCTGCTTCCTGGCCCTGGCATTCCCCTGTACTGGGGCATATAATCTTCACAAGACCAAGGGGCCTCTCATCCCATTGATGACTAGGCCATCCTCTGCTACATAGGCAGCTAGGGACATGAGTCCCACCATGTGTTTTCTTTGATTGGTGGTATAGTATCAGGGAGCTCTGTGGGTACTGGTTGGTTCATATTGTTGTTCCTCCTATGGGGCTGCAAACCCCTTCAGCTCTTTGGGTCTTTTCTCTAGCTCCTTCATTAGGGGCCCTGTGTTCCATCCAATAGATGACTATGAGCATCACCTCAGTATTGGCCAGACACTAGCATAGCCTGTCCTTTGACTTCTACATGTGTGCCCACACACATATGCACACAAAAACAAGTAAATGTAAAAAGAAAAAAAAAGTAACCCTCTAGACAAATGCCATGGTATGAGAGTACATCTTCACACCCACAATAAATAAATAAATGTAGAAAGAAGTGCAAACTTTCAGCATTGTAATGGTGGGCCAGGCATGGGGGTGCCTTCTAGCACTCGAGAGGCAGACACAGCCAGATCTCCATGAGTTTGAGGGCAGCCTGCTCTCTAGAGTGGGTTCTAGGACAGTCAGAGCTATGTAGAGAGATCCTGTCTCAGAAAAACAAACAAACAAACAAACAAACAAAGAACAAAACAAAACAATTAAAAAAAAAAAAAAAAACCCAGGGGCTGGTGAGATGGCTCAGCGGGTAAGAGCACCCGACTGCTCTTCCGAAGGTGATAAGTTCAAATCCCAGCATCCACATGGTGGCTCACAACCATCCGAAACAAGATCTGGCGCCCTCTTCTGGACCGTCTGAAGACAACTACAGTGTACTTACATATAATAAATAAAATAAATCTTTAAAAAAACAACAACAAAAAAAAAACAACCTGGGATGGCCAAATGGCTCAGCCAGAAAGAGCACTGTCTGCTCTTCTGAAAGTCCTGAATTCAAATTCCAGCAACCACATGGTGGCTCACAACCACCCAGAATAAGATCTGACACTTCTTCTGGTGTGTCTGAAGACGGCTACAGTATACTTATATATAACAATAAATAAAGCTTTAGGCTGGAGCGAGCAGGGACTGAGAGAGCAGAGTTGACCAGAGTGAGCAGAGCTGACTGGAGCAAGCAGTGGTTCTAAAAAGAATCAATTCCTCACAACCATCGGTACAGCTACAGTGTACTCAGATACAATAAATAAATGAATAAATAAATAAATAAATAAATAAATAAATAAATCTTTAAAAAAAATAAATAAAAAGACCAACCGAACAACCCCCAGAGCTGTGAAGAGGCAGGCTAGAACTGTAACAAGCCTCCCAGGTGACTTACCACTCACCAGTGCTTGAGCCCCCCATGGTGCAGGGAAAGGCTCGTGGGGGCTTGGGTTCCATTTCTGGTTTGGCCCAGCAGCTTTCTCATCAACCACAGCTGAATTCCTAAATCCCTCAGAATTCATTCTCCACCGAGCATAACAAGGAGGTTGGATGGATGCCTAAGGGCCCGGCTGGTCTAAAGGTCTAGGAAAGGCCAAAGGCAGAGTGAAAAGTGACTCACTGGTCCCACGAGTAGATTCATTAATTTAACCCACAGGCATTTACAAAGCTAGTGGTGTTCTGTGCATGGAACCAATTCATAATAGAAAATTCCTTTTTTATTAAAAAAAAAAAAAAGCGATATTTCTGACCACAAAATTTACCTGCCCTTTCGCCATAAGAGTCTTCTCCTGCATCTATTGGATTGGAAAGCTGAGAGGCTGACCCAGAGGGTTCCGATCACCTGGTCCTCCCAGTCCCCAGTGAGTTTAATTTGTAAGCACCTTTGTGTTTGCTGAAGGGGCTTTGGGACCGAGGACAAGGCTGTAATACTAAATTCAACTGCCTATCACGTTAGAATGTTTCTACTCCCGTTATATCACCGCAGCACACAGTGTTATTATCTTTTCTTTTTGTTTGCTAGCTTTCTGTCTCTCGTTTTTGTTATTAGCTTTTCTAAAAAATTTAATTCCATCTAATCCGTCGTCCCCTCATGGACTGTTGTTTTAATCTGATTCCCTCCTTTATTCAACATCCTGCACCCCAGCATACAAGCTCGGGGATCTGATTGTTACAAGGACATTCTAAAGGCGTGAGTTTAAATACCTAAGTTAAGAGCTTTTAAGAAAGGATAAACATGAGCCGGGCGTGGTGGCGCACGCCTTTAATCCCAGCACTCGGGAGGCAGAGGCAGGCGGATTTCTGAGTTCGAGGCCAGCCTGGTCTACAGAGTGAGTTCCAGGACAGCCAGGGCTATACAGAGAAACCCTGTCTCGAAAAACCAAAAAAAAAAAAAAAAAAAAAAAAAAAAAAAAAAAAAAAAAAAAAAAAAAAAAAAANAGCTTAAGTGTTGACTCAGAACTAAGACTTTTTTTTTTTTTTTTTGGTTTTTCGAGACAGGGTTTCTCTGTGTAGCCCTGGCTGTCCTGGAACTCACTCTGTAGACCAGGCTAGCCTCGAACTCAGAAATCCGCCTGCCTCTGCCTCCCAAGTGCTGGGATTAAAGGCGTGCGCCACCACGCCCGGCTAAGACTTTTTTTTAAGACGCATTTTATTTTTTTAAAGATTTTATTTTGGGGGCTGGAGAGATGGCTCAGTGGTTAAGAGCGCCGACTGCTCTTCCGAAGGTCCAGAGTTCAAATCCCAGCAACCACATGGTGGCTCACAACCATCCGTAACAAAATCTGATGCCTTCTTCTGGAGTATCTGAGGACAGCTACAGTGTACTTACATATAATAAATAAATAAATAAATCTTTTTAAAAAAAGATTTTATTTTATGTGCATTGGTGATTTGCCTGCATGTATGTCTGTGTAAGAATATCCGGTCCCGGGGGCTGGTGAGAGGGCTCAGCGGTTAAGAGCACCGACTGCTCTTCCAGAGGTCCTGAGTTCAAATCCCAGCAACCACATGGTGGCTCACAACCATCCGTAATGAAATCTGATGCTCTCTTCTGGCTGATGCTCTCTTCTGGAGTGTCTGAAGACAGCTACAGTGTACTTACATATAATAAATAAGTAAATATAAAAAAAGAATATCCGGTCCCTTGGAACTGGAGTTATAGACAGTTGAGAGCTGTCATGTGGGTGCTGAAAATCGAACCCATTCCTCTGGAAAAGCAGCGAGAGCTCTTAACCACTGAGCCATCTCTCCAGCACCAGGGCTAAGACTCCTTTGAAACAGTACTTTTTTTTTTTTTTTTTGAAGCAGTATTCAAAAGTGTAGGCAAAGTCCCCAAACCCTCAGCACCAACTGCTGTCCAGAAGAAATCCCAAGTTTTAAAAATTCGTAGAGAAGCCAGGAGGTGGCGCCAGGTGAGACGCACTTCCTGGGAGGCTGAAAGTCGGTCGTAGTTGCTGCAGGGGAGCTCTGTCCTGATAGGGGTTATTCTATCCAAACCTCCTCTTTCCTACCTTGTGAAATATGTGTCAGTTCTCCTTTCACCCCCGCCCCACCCCCCTTCTAACTTTCCGAATTCCAAAGAAATCTTAACTTGCATTTACATCTTATATTCTTCCTTGATGGGACTGGATGACGCTTTGGAAGAACTTTAAGACGGAAACATTTTTTTAGGGGATGAAATATTCGCAAAGCGATAAAACACACACACACACACACACACACACACACACATTTTAATTTAAAAAAAAAATCCTACTCTGAAGCTCAGTCGGACAGAAAAACGCTCTGAGCTCCTGTCTCCGCAGGAGTGATGACCTGGCACATGCATTATTCTGATCATTTGGCTTTTATCCCGTGCCCTTGTTTGGCTTCTGCTCCTTTGTTTTGACTATTTATTGCTACTTGTTAGGAGTAAGGAGGGCAGAAAGACCTCACAGAGGTGTATGCATGCCCTGGACCAGTACGCGAAGGTTATGGAGGAGAAATTTCACCATTTAGCTTGAAATTATCTGTGGTCTTCACACTCACTAATGAGAGACTTAGGATGTACATTCCGATCGGGATTTCTAGTCCCGTGGGGGAGCGCACTCCAGCCGCATTCCTGAGACGCCACGCAGCCTCCATGCTCCACTAGCAAACTCAGTTCCACCACAGCAAGTTTCACTTGATCCCACAGGACCTGCCTGGACCCTTTGTTGGGTGGGCGGGAAGCCCCTGGAACCCTCTCCCACCAGGTCACATGGCCTTTCTATGGCCCCTCCCCTCTCTTTCTTTGGAGTCCGCCTTTTTCTCATGGTGACAGTAATTGTTTCTACAGTCACCCATCACTCCTCCTGCCCGGCCTCTCAGTTAGGGGTCAGTGTCCTCTTCAGTGACAAAAGGCGCCCTAGATCTGGGCTCCCTGGGGAGGGAGGTGGCTGGATCTGGTAGTTAGAATGCTGTCTCTCCCTGGTGCAGTGACAACCCCTCCCCCGCTGTGCACACAAATGGGCTTTATCCTGGAAACAAAACCGCACCCCCACCCCAGGCTACACAGGCACGTGGACCGAAGCCTCACCATGGGAAGGGGGTGGTGACAGGCGCCAGAGAAAGACGAGGCGGAAGACAAATATTCTCCTCGCCCCACTTCTTGCTCTCCACAATCCAGATTTTAAACTTTGACTTTCCACTCCCCACCTGCTCTCTGAGCCTCAAACTTCTCTTCCCCTATCTCCCGAATCTGAATTCTTTCTGGTTCCAACCAGCTCAACTTCTCTTGGTTTCAGAAACAGGTTCCCCACCAGCTGTCCCACACCACCCAGGGATGTGCTCCTCAGGCAGGAGAATGAGAACACGGTGTCCTGGGAGGGAGAGGTGCGAAACCCCCGTTCCCCTGACCGAGAGTTCCAGGGGACACCCGTACGAGCGGCAGTGTAAATAGCAAAGGAAGAGCTCACTCCAGGGTCCTGAGCCAAGGCCAGGCGCTGGGCTCTGCAGGGCCATCCTGCATGCCTAATCCGCTATTTAAGGAGCTGCTCGGCTGCAGCCCAGGCACCACCCCCCTCCTCACGTACACCGGTTTCGAGCCACCTTAAAAGCGAGAGGCAACTGTGAAGTTGCTGGCCAGTTAAGTGGTGTGGAGACTCCGAAGGGACATACAGAGAGGGCAGAGAGAGGAAGAGAGAGAAAGTGAGAGAGAGGAAGAAATTTATCCTGGGATCCAGAAGTTCGTGTTAACCTGTGGAAAATCAAATCCCTGGAAGTCTGCAGAGACAGAGACAAGAAGAAAAGAGATAGAACGCCAGAAACTCCTCTCTCCCTCTCCACCTCTCTCTTCTAACCCCCAAATACCTGGTCCCTGGTACTCCACTGTGGGGATAATATGTTGTTCTTCGCTCTCCTGTTAAAGGTGACTTGGATCCTGGTTGCAGATGGGGGTAGGTACAACTGGGTCTGTGCTAATGTCCACCCGTAGCCATGTGTACTTACGTGGGGGAGGAGAGGTTTCAGAAAGGGAAGCCTAGGGGCTGGGGGGAAAGGCATGGGGTGGGAGAAAGACTATGGAGGAGATCCTTCCCATTCTTTTCCTTTTCCTCTCTAGCCCAGCTATTACTGCTATCTCTGCGGCAGGGAGAGCTAGCCAGAGGCCAGTGTGTGAGTGCTCAGAAGTGTAGGAAACTCGGCCAGCTACAGTTCTCCAGTTCTCCGAACCGCTCTTTCCCCACTGCCCTAGTCCCAGGCAGCCCTCCTGCCCGTCTTTGTTTACGCACTCTGCCGGTTAGGGAGAGCAGGGGTGAGAAGGGACACGTGCTGCAGTCCTGCCCTACTCAGACCCCGACCCACAGCTGATCAAAGGATAACTCCATTACCTGCCAAGGGGCAGTGCAGTTGGTCCATTTCCCTGAAAGGAACACGACTAAACGTTTGCTCAGCTCTTTACAGTGTACAAAGGGCTTGCAGGAGTAGGAGAGAGGTGGGGAGACATTGGGAAAAACAAGCTAAGCTGTTCCTGAGGTCCAGGAACGCCTGAAGGATCCCCACAACTTTTTTGTTGTTATTGTTTATTTTTATTAACTTTTTTTTTTGAGACAAGGTTTCATGTGGCCAGACCTGTCTCAAACTCACTCTGTAGCTGAGGTTAGACCTGCTTGCCTCTGCCTCCTCATACCTAGTTTCTACACCCCGTTTTTGTGCTTCCCAGGCGCCATTCTGTATCCAGCACACAGTAGGTGAGGGATTAAAGTTTGTTGGAAGGATGAGGTGGGGGGAGGATTATCTAGAAAGTGAGAGGAAGATGGGACCAAGGGATCCAAAAGAAAATGAAGAGTTACAAATCTCTTCTGAGAAGAAGCAATTTGGAAAGAGGAAAAAGAGGCATTAGAATCAGCTCAGATCACTTCCCAGGAAGGGCAGGGCACCCTTGCAACAGCCAGAGAACTCTAGTTGTTGGAGTATCCTAGAGAGACAGTAAATTAGTGTGTGTGGGGGGGGGGGGCAGAGTTGCTCGCGCTGAGGAATGGAGCAGTGTGAACAGTTAAAGGAATAACAGCGAGATAGGCATTGGACCACATGCTTGCAATCCCAGCTCTCAAGAGGCTGAGGCAGGACTGCCACAAGTGTGAGGTCAGCCTGAAGCACACTGTGAATAGAGGGCCAGTATGGACTACATAGTAAGTAAAATCATGTCTCAAACAAAATAATTAAAGGACTAATGAAGAGGGAAAGGAACAGGATAACCCCCCCACCCCCAAGTTTCTAGAGTTAAATAGAACAAGCCAATCTACAAGAAGACTTCCTTTTCTCCTTGAAGCAGGTTAGCCGTGGGGGGGTGATCCACAGACCCCCTAGCGTTTTGGCCAGAGACAGAATTGCATGACATCCTGGCATGTGACCCGGCTGGCAGCTCTCCTCTCTACGCACAATGCTACACTTTCATCCTGTCTTTGCCAGCCTGGCTGCCTGTGCCCACCCACCACCCTCAACGTAGACTAGGCCCTACCCCGACTCCTGCTTTTCTTGAGCCATCTGAGCCTGAAAGAGCAGATAGATGTTCATGATGTGAGTGACCACACCTAGTGAGAGCAGAAAGAACTAAAACTCCCACGGAAGGTGCTGGGCCTTCGTCTGTGCGGCGGCGGCGGCGGCGGCGGCGGTGGCGCGCTGCACCAAGGCTAAGGACTAAGCCCTCCTGCCTTCAGCAGGACTGCCACACACTGAGTCTTCCTCTGTTCTATGCTTCCAAGCCCTCTGCTCACATCCTTGCCTTACCCCACCCCAACCTTCTAAGTGTTACACTGACTTGGCTCCAGATGGAAAAAAGTAAGGGTTGGGCCGCCTGCACATTTGGGTCCAGGTTAATTTTAGTCTCCTGGCTTTATCTCTTTTCCTTGCTCCTCCCTCTTTACTCTTTAACCACAAGGGCAGCCTGGCTAGTTATTTTAAATAGGACCCCCGACCTTTCCACAAAGGTATCCAGTTTCAATACTTCACTTGGGAACCTCCGGGAGTGGAGGTAAGAGATCAGAAAAGGAGGAGGTGCCTGCTGGCAGGAGGGAGAGCAGAGGCCAGGACATTGCTCCAGGCTGCACTGGCCACAGCCCAAATCATTCTCTTACAGGTCACCACTGGACATATGAAGGTGAGATCGGATCTGCAGAAGGCCTGGCACTTCTTTCACCCAGGACCCCCTCACCTGGCACGAAGACTCGTCCTGGGAGAGGGGAAGGGGAAGGGGAAGAGCTTTTCCTGAGCTTCACCCACCAGCTCCTCTTGTTTCTCCCTACACACACAGACCCTGGGGCTTACACAAGTGGCTGCTAGACCCTGCTGTAATCATTAAATCCCACATCTCCTGATTCAGCAAAAAAGCCAATGCGTCCTCCGTAAATCCCTGTGGAAATGAAGAAAACTGGGCTGGGGAGAGGCACAATGAGCGAGCTGGCTGCCATCCTTCTGGCTCTTTCTCCTAAATAGTCCTACCCCCCAACCTGCCTCTGAAACTGGACAGAGCCTGAGGTCAGGAGGAAAAGGCTGGCAGGCTTCTGTGACTCTAGGGACAGTGGAACTCAGTCCCTCTGAACTTCTAATTAATGACCTATCTGGAGTCAAAGCAAGGTCCAGTGTGAGAGTAGAATGTGAATGACAGAAACGATAGCTGAACCTCAAGTCTACTTGATAGGGTACCCCAAAGATATTCCATCTGTTTAGGCTGTTTGTCCTCTCTGATTCTACTTCTGCAAGAATTCAGGCTTTCTGTCTATTTCCTCTTCCCCTCATTCAGCTTCATTGTTCTGAAACTACAGGTGAGTGAAAGCTACCACTCTCCCACTTACTAGAGTAGAGGACAGTCACCCCGTGTGGACTCCCACCTCACCCAGCCCTACCCAACTGTGTGGTACTTCCACTATAACATGGGATCGAGGGCTACCAAAGGGTGGTGGAGGCTGTAGGACTGGACAAATGTCTATAGTAACTTACCCCTCCACCAGGCCCGCACGGTCAGGACCATTGGCCAATCTCTTACCCTGAGTGTGGAGGTGATGTCCAGTCCCCCATTGATATCCAGACAGACAGTGTGATATTTGACCCCGACCTGCCTGCTGTACATCCCCATGGATACGACCAATTTGGGACTGAGCCTTTGGATCTACACAATAATGGCCATACAGGTAAAAGACCTAGCTTCAAATAACTGCAGGTTTCAGTTTAGATCTTAAAGAGCCAGGAGAAGCCAAGTGATAATGGCACATGCCTTACTCCCAGCACTTGAGAGGCAGAAGCAGGCAAATATCTGGGTTCAAGGCCAGCCTGATCTACAAAGTGACTTCCAGGAAAGCCAAGGAAACAAAGAAAAACCCTATATTGAAAAAAAAAAAAAAAGCCAGGGGAAACAGAAGTGTGTTTTTTTTTTTTTTGGTGGTGGGGGGGAGTCGAGACAGGGTTTCTCTGTATAGCCTGGCTGTCCTGGAACTCACTTTGTAGACCAGGCTGGCCTCAAACACAGAACTCCACCTGCCTCTGCCTCCCGAGTGCTGGGATTAAAGGCTTGTGCCACCACGCCTGGCTGGAAACAGTTCTAATTTATAATGTCTGAACATTTTATAATATATAACACATTAATGAATGTGGACGTTAGAATGAGGTTCAGAGCTGGGCCAAAGTGGCATACTCAAAATCTCAGCACTCAAAAGGCAGAGGCAGGTGGATCTCTGAGTTTGAGGCTAGCCTGGTCTACAGAGTGAATTTCAGGACAGCCAGTGCTACAGTCGGTGTACAGAGGAACCCTGTCTCAAAAAAAAAAACCACAAGATATTGAGGTTCAGGCTCTTGCAGCTAAGGTGGGATTGGATGTCCATGACCAAGTTCAGTGTGCAAGTAGTGTCATAGCACTGACTTAATCATCAGCAGGGATGTTCCTTTGCTAGAGAGGAGCCAGGCAATTCTGGGCAGAAGAAGGAAGAGGAGAACCCCATGTCCCAAGTAGTGGCGAGCTGGGGTGGGAACTGCCCATTCCTCTGCCAATCCTAGCCTGCTCTTTCCCCACAGTGCAGCTCTCCCTGCCTCCAACCCTGTACCTGGGTGGACTGCCCCGAAAATACACAGCAGCCCAGCTCCACCTGCACTGGGGTCAGAGAGGATCCCTCCAGGGATCAGAGCACCAGATCAACAGTGAGGCCACGGCTGCAGAGGTACTGGGGAACTCGGGCTAGGGCACAGATGACGCATGGTTCAGTCCAGTGGAGCTCAGAGGAAGGATGGACCTGGGCCTTTGAAAACTCCTATTGAAGAACTAAGACAAAGCTTTGGGGGCAGAGACTTAGATTGGGTAACTGGGGGGTGACTGAAATCAAAGCCTTAGAGGGATGAAAAAACGTCAGGTAACTTTGTTTCCTTCCCTCCTCCTGCAGCTCCACGTGGTTCACTATGACTCGCAGTCCTATGGCAGCTTGAGTGAGGCAGCTCAGAAGCCACAGGGCCTAGCTGTCCTAGGCATCCTCATTGAGGTCAGCAATCCCCAGCCCCTCTCAGGTCTCTCTCTGACTGACCCCTTTATTCTAACCCTTAGGCTTCTCAGAAGTCTACCCCAGCACTCACTCCAAACATGTGTCTACGGTACCTTGCCTTTACAGGTGGGCGAGACTGAGAATCCAGCTTATGATCACATTCTGAGTCATCTACATGAAATAAGATACAAAGGTGAGCCCTAAAAACCTACAGTAAGAATTCAACTGCAAGCCACGTGTGGTGGTGCATGCCTTTAATCCTAGCTCTTGGGAGGCAGAAGCAGGCTGATTTCTGAGTTCGAGGCCAGCCTGGTCTACAGAGTGGGTTCCAGGATAGCCAGGAGATACAAAAAAAAAAAAAAAAAAAAAAAAAGAATTCAACTGCAAGGAAACGTTCAAGCTCTGACCTGAGAGGCTTGGGAGGGGGCGGGGAGAAAGCAGTGGATTCTGCTCAGAGGAACCCTGTCCAGTAAGGCTGACCCTTGCTCTGTCCTCCCCAGATCAGAAGACCTCTGTGCCTCCCTTCAACGTGAGAGAGCTGTTCCCCCAACAGCTGGAGCAATTCTTCCGCTACAACGGCTCACTCACAACCCCCCCCTGCTATCAGAGTGTACTCTGGACAGTCTTCAACCGAAGGGCCCAGATTTCAATGGGACAGGTGAGTGAGTAGCGGAGAGGGAGCGAGCACTGCTCTAACCTCAGACCCTCTAGCCTCATACCCTGGGGTGATTTCTCCTCGTCTGCTCCCCAGTTAGAGAAGCTCCAGGAGACATTATCCTCTACAGAAGAGGACCCATCTGAGCCCCTTGTACAGAACTACAGAGTCCCCCAGCCTCTCAACCAGAGGACCATCTTTGCTTCTTTCATCCAAGGTGACTTGCAGGGCTCAGAAGATGGGAAACTGGGGTGCTCAAAGGCATGAAATAGTGAACCTCTGGGAAGGAAAGGACTGAGGGGAAGGGTTCCCAGTACACCTCTGGACCAGGAACCACCCCCAGCAAAGGATGCCCAGGTCAATTTTCAGGTGTGGAAGCAGAGCTCCCAAATGGGAGAATGTTCTGAAACTTCTCTAACCAGGGTTTTCTTCCTCTGCAGCGGGACCACTGTATACCACAGGTAAGACCGTCCTATGTGGCAGCACGAGGTGGGCCTCAGCAAAGATGGATCAGGACCTGTTAGGCTGAGCTGACATCCTTATTTCCCCCAGGAGAGATGCTGGGTCTAGGTGTGGGAATCTTGGCTGGATGTCTTTGCCTTCTGCTGGCTATTTATTTCATCGCTCAAAAAATTAGGTGAGATCCTACTTTCTATTCCTGAAGTATTTATTTTCTACTAAAAAGCATTCTCAGAGGTAGGAGGCGGCAGCGCACTTTTAATCCCAGCACTCACTGGGCAGATCTCTGAGTTCAAAGGCAGCCTGGTCTACAGAGTGAGTTCCAGGGCAGCAAGGGTACACAGAGAAGCCGAGTCTCCAAAAAAACAAAGCATTCTCAGCCGGGCATGGTAGTGCATAACTTTAATCCCAACGCTTGGGAATTGGAAGCAGGATGATCTCTGTGTGTTCAAGGCCAACCTGGTCTTCATAGTGAGATAACCCAGTCTCCCTGCACCCCCCCCCCGAAATTCTCTGAGGCTGTAGCTCAGTTGGCGGAGTACTTGCCGGGTGTGCCCAAGCCGTGGGTTTGACCCCTAGCACCACATTAAACCTGGCCTGCTGGCACATCCTTGTAATCCCAGTACTCAGGATGTGGGGGAAAGAGAACATTTAAGGTCATGATTATATACTTACTGAGTTCTTTAAAGAAAATGTATTTGCTATTCTATGTCTACTCTCACTTAGGACGCTAGTCACTCCCATGAACCATTGCTCCCCTTTCCAGGAAGAAGCGGCTAGGAAACAGGAAAAGTGTGGTTTTCACCTCTGCTCGGGCTACCACAGAGGCATGAACTCTGTCTCAAGATGCTGTGGATGCTTCCCTCTCCTCCTGCCAGGGAGCCTCTCTGAGAGCTGCAGGCACTGGACGACCAGTTGTAGGCAGGCACGTGTCCTTCTAGGTACCACCTCTCTATGCACATACACCAGGGACCCCAGCTCTTCAAGGAAGGGCTGAGCCTTTGGCCTTTCGAAACTGTAGATGAGGAGATCCCCGTTCTAATGCTTAGTTAGGAAGAAGCTGAGGACAAACTCTGCCATCCTTCAGCTCACACCACCGTGTTCCCACCCTTAGATACACGCTGTAGTTTTTTTTCCCTCTAGGAAAAAAGGGCTGCTGCTGGGATTTTAATTATTTTTTTCTCAATATATGTTTGAAAATTAAAAGTTTTTGACCTTAATTCTTGAATGTTTTTTGTGGCTTTCAAAAGGGGTAGAGTTCCTCTGTCCTTTGAGTGGCAGAGATAGACATAAAGAAAGAGAGGGAGGGGCGGTATATGACTAATTAACTCCCTGTATCCTATTCCTGGACAAGGAAGATCTACTTTTGGGAAGTTAACTTTCACAAGTTACACCACTAACAATGCTTCTCTCATCACACCAATGGTGAGCGTTGGGCGCTAGGCTAGGGAGGACGGACCAGAGTCATCCGGAGCTAGAAATCTCAATCCAGAATCCCCTCTTAAAGCCAAGTCCCCCCACAATTATAAAGTCCTTTTTATTAGTCAAAATCACAATCACCTTGATTAAAAGGATAGAATATTCCACCCTCAGCAGAAAAACAACAGTGATAGAAAACCTCCCCAACCCTCCCACATCCCAATTAAAAACTAGAAAAAATGTCTGCCCTCTGGGCCTGCGATACCATGGTAGTCTGACCCCTTCAGGGCACTGCCATGGAGTGGGCCAGCCCCCACAGCACCCTCCACTTCACCTTGGGGAAAGGAGGGGTGCTGACGGCCATGGACGTTAAGATACGATACGAGTTCCAGTGGGACCAGTCCCCAAGCATGCACTTCCTTCCTTTCCCCCAGGGCCTGGGACCAAAGGGAAAACAGGATAGAAATCAGCCTCCACCAGCAGATTCAGGAGCAAACACAGCCTACGGAGGTTAAAGAGGCTCCCGGCATACCTCCTCCCTCTCCCCACTTAAAAAAAGGCATTTTGGGGGTCTTTATCATACCAAAAAATGGTTCCTTTCAGACCTGAGAAAAAGACCAAGATGTCCAGTCTGGGCAGGGGACGCTGAACTGAACTCATCTACCCTCGAGCCTCGAGTAACTTCATCTCCAGGGCCATGGCTAAGCTAGGTCCCTTTTCTTGACAACCTGCACTGTCCAGAACTGGAGATGGAGAAATATGGGACGAGGAGATCGGGAGGGCACCCCAGGCCCAGGGGTCCCCCCCATGTTCCCTCAGTCCTCGGGTGGGATGCGCAGGGCAGAGTACACCATCACCCGACTGTCCTCCTGCCGGCGGCCTGCAGAGGGGAAGCGGGGTGAGTCATGGGCAGGGTGAGGGAGGAGCACTGACACACGGGGAGACCTGGACAACAGGGGGGTCCCCGGGTGGTGGGGAGAGATGCAGATTCAAACCCACCAGTCCCTGACTGGCTGCACCCAGGCCGCTCCTGAGAAAGCTTAGAGACTACAGGTCACAAATGGACAACGCCAAACCCGGAAGGAAGCGGGGACACATCAGCGAGGAGACGGAGGATGAGGGCAATGGACCCGGGCTGGGGCTGGGTTCAGTCATGGGCAGTGTGGACAGGCAGATGGGATCTGTCGGGCGATGAGTCCAGGAAGTCAGTCCTTACACGAAAGGCTGCGCTGGATACTTCGGAGGGAGCCTCCGGCTGTGATGAACGCCCAAAGCCCCATGGAAACGGTGACTGCATAGATAGGCAGCAGGCTAGCCTCATACCAGGGGTTCAGGAATGTCTGAGAATGAGGATAGAAGAGAGGTTAGATTCTCCCTGCACCTAACCACAACATTACTCTGGGCCTCTGACCCAGCTTTGCCCAGACATCCCACTCAGACTCCTGTTTCCCTTCAAAGCAGCAACATCTTATAGCTAAGGCGACTTCTGAATTCAGATTCCCTCAAAGGCTTCAGCTCTTTCTAGTCACCTCCGGCCTTCTGTGGTAACACGACTAAGCAATTCAAACTCTTCCCCAGAGCAGATGACCTAACTGAAGCTGAGGTGGCAAGGTAAGGGAAGGCGACTCACTCACTAGGTAGGAACACATACCCCATCCCGCTCACCATGAAATGCTTCCTCCCTGACTGGGGCCCTGTCTCCAACTCACCAGTCCCGACGTCAGAAGGTGACTCCCAACTACCAGGCCCAAAGCCCAGTACCGTCTCCTCTCACAGGCATCAAAGAATACAACTCCCCAAAAGGTGTGGAGCAGGATAATGGCTGCTGTCAGAAAGGCTGCGTGGAGAAAGACGGGGAAGAAGTCCATCCCTGATCGCCTCCCAGCCTCACTCCCGGACAGTGATCCAAAGGAGCCTCCCAGGGAAGGTCAATAAGTCAGGGCTAGGGGAGGACAGGGCACAAAGGCAAGGATAGATGTGGGCCTTACCTGAAGTCAGGAAGTAATAGGGTGAGTCTCCATGGATCCCAACCACACCTGGCCCAAGTGCATCAGCCAAAATATTGATAACAGAGAAGACACCACTGATGATACCGAAGGACAGACCAGAAACTGGGGGGAGGGAGGGTCTCATCAACGACCAGGACCACCACAGCCTCATTAGCAGTACCTACTCCCCAAGCCCAGGGAAAAGTCTACCATACCTACTCTCCCTCCAGACCGCCTCTCCTTGGGAGTCAAGTATGAAGAAAAACACTTTAGCATATGTGGATGTTTAGATTATGTTTAGATTACCCAGAAAGGGAGGAGGGGTGTCCAACTCCCTCCTCTGGACCCTCTCCCTTGGCTCACCATAGGCCATCTGTCGGATGGAGATGGGTGATCTTCCGTCCTCACTCAGTGATGCTAAGCCTTCATCTGCCTTCCTGGGAAATAAAAGGAAGGGCAGGGATGTTCCTTCCCCTCTAATACCCTCCATTTAACGCCCCTTACTCCAACCACCATCGCAGGGCTGGACCACTTCCCGCCATGCACACCACTATCCCCACTCCCTTCCAGATCCCCCCTTGTCCTTACTTAAGGAGCTTGTAGTAAGCAAAACGGAACACTTCCTGTAGAAGGACAGAGACAGCAGCACCAAAAATCAGGAGGCCGTACTGGAGCCGTGCGTCTGATCGGTCTGTCACATGGACCAAGATGAACCAGACCACAGAAGCCAAGAGCAGGGAGACCAGCCAGAAAAAGGCTCTGAGAAAACACAAGGGCAATGAGAGAGGCAAAGATAGGAGCAGATGGAAAAATCAAGGAGGGAACCAACCAAGGATGGAATGTATGAAAAGTGGAAGTTATACTTCCGGATGGTAAGGGAGACAGGGACCAGATAAGTGTCTCCACCAACAGACTCGTCTGTAAGAATCTGAAAGCAGCAGAAGGGGTAGAGATCTGGTTAGAGTCTTCATAAGATGAGAGTCCAAGTGTGTGGGCATGAACGGACAGACGAGGTATCCATTCCGAGGTCAGCACAGCCCCCTCATTAATCTTGGCTCTGGGCCTTCTCTGACGTTGCCGGGAGGACTACAGGAAGAATCTGTGAAATCCCTGGAAGGCGGAAGCCGATTGCGGGAAATTCTCCTAGATCACGATTTGACCCTGTGTCCAACCTTTTCCGACTTCTGACCCCCAACTCAGTCTCCCAAGCCTGCTCCAGTTCCTCCAGCCCTTTCTGCACCTTTTTCTCTACGTTCGGCCCCGTCTCCACCACTCAACACTCACCCCGCCACCAGGATGATAACCCGAAGCGGGTCTCCAGCTACAGTGATCAGGAAAAGGGAGAAGGCTGGGCCGAACGCGACGAAGGTGCATCCGAAAAACACAGCAGCCCCCATGACTGGGCCGCTGGGGGAGGGAGGGAACCCCGGCCAAGGGAGGCGAAAGGGAGCTGCGCGCCGAGGGGGAGTCCGCGTGGGGCGGCGACGCAACCCCAGGAGGGGCGCGGTGCAATGTCACCCCCGGACCCCGGGGAAGGGGAAGGGGGGGTGCTAAAACCCCGGACGAAGGTCCGCCCGACCTCGTCTACGGAAGCCGAAGAGGGAACAACCCCCGGTCGCTGCCCCATGGCCACCTCCCATCTAATCCCCACCCCCGGAAGGCCAATGAATACTTGGTGAGGCGGAACTGCAGAGGCGGGGTCGTGGCAGCATGGCCTTCTGGGAGTTGTAGTCTCTCATCCTCGGAGCCCTCCACTTGGTGCTAGGAGTGGCTTCAGAAGAGAACGGCTGGGGGACTGGACCCAATCAGAACAAGGATTCCTGGGTTCGCTTGCGCCTCAGCCGCGGTTTCCTTTCTTTCGTAGAGAAGGGTGATAACCACCCTACCTATTACTAGAGGAGCTTTGTCGGGGAAAGATCCTGTTTGACTCTAGAGACAAATAAAAAGAGCACAGGATAGAGGTTGTGGGAAGATAGGGACGGACATTGTTCTTAAGTTGAATTAGAGGAAATGACCCAGAGAAGCACCCTGAGGGATCAAAGTTAGGCTTAAAAGTTGGAACTCTTTGGGCAGCCTGGTATAGGAATTACGTCTCAGATGAAGCCTTCACTTGTATTCTGTAATGACAGAATGAGAAAAGCAGGAGGAGCCTGGAAAGAAATATTAGGAAAACGTTTGGAAGGAATCCTGGAGTCACAGAGCAACTAGAGCAATGGGACTGAGGGGAAATGACACCCACCCCCTCCACCCCTGCCCCACACCGAGCTGCTTGCTTCCTTTGATGTCATACTTCCTTTATTTATAGTCTGGAAAATAAACTTGAGTGGTGTCTTTTCCTCAGGCTGGGGAGAGAGATTTCATATTAGCAGGAATCATCATTTGTATGAGGACGGGTTAGTCCTTAGGAGGCTGCAGAACAGAGGGATCTATGATGGGCTCTGAGCATTTTGATCATACATGAGAAAATGGTTTCTGAGGGTATATACAAAGCAATAACAAACTACAGAAAAATTTAAAAGATTACCGGGCTTCCTGGAGGTTTTTGCAAAAAGTCACTAGGGGGGGATTGGCGAGTGGGGGGTGGGGGTGGCGGTCACTAGACACATCGTTCCCCAAGGTTAAGAGGATCTTGGCCAGTGTTCAGGATTCCATGTGTGTCCTGCTCCTAAGTTCAACAGGCAGAGTCTGGGAAATATGGACGAGACCACTCTTCTCTGTGAGCTGTCAACAGCTGTAGGAAACAGTCTGTAATCCCGTTCTGTGCATGATGAGTCCACTGACACTTGCACGGTGTTCAAGTACTCATTTTAGATGCTTAGCAAGTATTTACAAGGTTTGTGGGGCTCTTCTTTTAATAGTTATTTTTATGTGTGGGGGAGGGGATTGTGTCATGAATATCTTCTGTGCAACATGTATGTGCTCGGTGCTCTTGGAGGCCAGATGAGCACATCAGAACCCTCGGGACTGGGGCTGCAGATGATTGTGATCCACCATGTGGTGCAGGGACATAGACACGGCTACTTGTGAGGGAGTGGAGAAGATCAGGGGCTGGAGAAAGAGAAGGAGCCCAGTGTAAATAGACAAACATAAGAACAGTGGGTACAGCTGTTATAGGAAGGATGCACAGCTGGCGGGGGTGGGGAAGGGAATGCACAGCCGGCAGGGGCGGGGGCGGGGGCGGGGGCGGGGGTGGGTGGGGTGGGTGGTGGACAGATCTCTGGATAGATGAGCTGCCTTTTGAACGTTGAGAATTGGAGTTTCCTTTGGACCTGAGAGTAGTGAGATATTCTTTCTCTGCGAAGATCTGACTGTCCTAGAACTCATTCTGTAGACCAGGCTGGCCTCCCACGCACATGCCTCTTGGCCTTCTGAGAGTGCTGAGATTTTTTTTTTTTTAATTATTATCAGCAGCAATACAGAAGGAAACTTGGGAGTCGAACAATGGTTCATAAACATTGCTCCCATCCTCCAGACAAGACAGGCAGAGAAGAGGCACTATTTATTTACTGTGTTAAAAAAAAAAAAAAAAAAGTCCTCACCCTTCCTCTCATCATTCCCACAGTGATAAAAAAGATCATGTTTCCCTAGGAGTAGAGAGCAACCCTGCATGGCAATAGTAACTTAAGGCCTGCAAGAAGGAAGGTGGATTTTTGGGGGAGAATTGAGAGGGAGGAAGCATAGGAGGGGAGCGGGTGAACTTTGGTCCCAGCAGTGGGAGTCCTGAGCAGACCTAATGCAGGGCTAGGGGCTCTCCAGGAATAACAAGTTAGCATCCAACAAGGGGGGTTAGGGAGGTTGGCTCCAGGTCCAGCAGCTATGTAAAGATCTACTGAGCGAGTAGGCGGAGAGTTCTGTCCCCTGGGAGAAGAATCAGTCCAGTGCCCTCCCAGCTTCACAGCAGCAGGGGAGGCGGGGTAAGTGTGGTGGGAAACAGAGCAATTTCCTCTTTACTTACACAGTGATAGTGCAAAATCCAGAATGGATGTCCTCTTTATAGTCCTCCTTGTTGCACCACTCATCCTGGGTAAGTCTCCTTCTGGCCCTGGCCTTTGGTGCCAGGTCTTTTGCTA
Organism: Mus minutoides; assembly: GCA_902729485.2. Classification (NCBI taxonomy): domain Eukaryota; kingdom Metazoa; phylum Chordata; class Mammalia; order Rodentia; family Muridae; genus Mus; species Mus minutoides. Next base: position 35,373 of record CACVCL010030355.1, read on the forward strand.
TAAATGGGATGAGAGAAAAGGATACAGAGAGCGGTACGTGGGGCATTTCAGCAGGGAGCAGTACTGCTTTTCTCAGCTGTTGGAGTCCAGGGTTGGGGGCAGAGCGGGGGATCTGGAAGGTGGAGCCAGGAAACCAAAGGCAAAGCAAAGTGAAGTCTTGTCAAAGAAGAGACAGGCCGGTGGAGGATGGGACGCTCTTTAGAGTTCCTTCGGCAAGACAGAACTCAGATTTCTGTTCCTGTCACCACAGGGCTGAGCAGAAGAGTGAGGAGCAGTAAAGGAAAGAAGTGGGCACTCGGAAGTCAAGGGAGCAACATCAGTGAGCGAAGCCAGAGGCTCTCCTTCCCACCAAGCACAAGATAACAAACAAACCTCCTATTAGCAAAGACATAGGTGCGAAAGCCAAGCTGGATGGCACATGCCCAGCGCTTGAGACATAGAGGGGAAAGGGTCAGAAATTCAAGGTCATCCTTGACTAAGTGAGTTCCTGACTAGTCCCAGATAAACCATACGCCCTCAGCTGGGTGTGGTGGCTCACGCCTTTAGTCCTAGCACTCTGGAGGCAGAGGCAGGCAGAGCTTTGAGTTTGGGGCCATCCTGGTCTACAAATCAAGTTCCAGGACAGCCAGGACTACACAGAGAAACCCTGCCTCAAAAACAACTAAATAAATAACAATTACCCCTGTACCAAAAAAACAGAACCAAGCTTGGTGTGGTGGCTCGCTTCTTTAATCCCAGAATTCCCGAGACAGAAACAGAAAGTTCTCTGTGAGTTCTAGGCTAGTTTGGCTTACTTGGTGGTTTTCTAGGTTGGTTATAGATACAAAGTAAACAATGTCTTTAAAAAAGAAAAGAAGCCGGGCGTGGTGGCACACGCCTTTAATCCCAGCACTTGGGAGGCTGAGGCAGGTGGATTTCTGGGTTCGAGGCCAGCCTGGTCTACAAAGTGAGTTCCAGGACAGCCAGGGCTGCACAGAGAAACTCTGTCTCAAAAAACCAAAAAAAAAAAAAAAAAAAAAAAAAAAAAAAAAAAAAAAAAAAAAAAAAAAAAAAAAAAAAGAAGCCAGGTGTGGTGGCGCACGCCTTTAATCCCAGAACTTGGGAGGCAGAGGCAGGCAGATTTCTGAGTTCGAGGCCAGCCTGGTCTACAGAGTGATTCCAGGACAGCCAGGGATACATAGAGAAACCCTGTTTGTCTTGAAAAACCAAAAAGAAAAGAAGAAAAGAAAAGAAAAGAAAAGAAAAGCCAGTATAGGTTGGCTTAGGCCAGTAGAAAACTGGCTGCCTTCAGGGACAGGGTCCCAAGAGTAGCTTGGCTCCTTCCCCTCTTTGTTCTCTCAGCCAGGTGTGTCACTGTTTCCCTTTCCTTTAAGCCCTGTGTCCTTAATTTGGGGTTGGAGGGATGTGTTTAGCAGAAGGCCTAGAATTCTGGATTCAGTAATCAAAGCCACACAGTGTTAGTTTTGGAAGGGGAGAGACGCCAGGATGGGTCATCTGGTCCAGCTGACTTATTTTTAAGGAAGGTGATATGAGCCCAGCTGGGGGGCTGCATGCCTTTAATGCCAGCATTTGGCAGACAGAGGCAGAAGCAAGCAGAATTCTGTGAGCTGGAGGCCAGCCTGATCTACACAGTGAATTTCGGGACAGCCAGGGCTACATAGAGACCCTGTCTCAAAAGGGGGGTGTGAAGCAGACTTATGAAAAGTTCTCCTTAGTTAATAGTGGAGCTGGAAATAAAACCAAATCTAAAACACTGAGTGTTAGTCTTTCATGAGAAAAATTTGGGAACATATGGAATCTATCTGGCTTTTCTTAATTTTTTTGGTCTCTGTCTTCCACTTTTTTTGTTTTGTTTTGTTTTGTTTTTTCAAGACAAGGTTTCTCTGTATAGCCCTGGCCGACCTGGAACTCACTTTGTAGACCAGGCTGCCTCGAACTCAGAAATCCACCTGCCTCTGCCTCCCAAGTGCTGGGATTAAAGGCATGCAGCTGTCTTCCACTTTTAAAGGTTTTACATATATCTCCCTTGGGGCTTAGAGGATGTGGAAGAATCTGCTTTCTGTCCTGGGAGTTCTGCATTGAAAGCAGAGTACTGTCCTCACCGCAGCTAGGAGCCAGGAAACTTGGGCCAACATAGATGTACAGAGGCAGGGAGACCTCTGGAGAGGAAGCAGAGAGAAGCTGGGAGAGCTGTGATCAACAACATGTGTGCTGTTGCTAAGGAGCTCCAGATGCCTAGCTCCTTGTGCACTGTTGCTAAGGAGTTCCAGATGCTCTGACCTGTAACTCTTGTCCCTTGCAGGACAGGAATATGAGGATGAAGAACAGCTGGAAGAGGGTGATTACTATCAAGTGGCATATTATTATTACACAGTGACCCCTAATTATGGTGCGTATGTGAAAGGCTCTGATTCTTAGTGGAGTAGAAAGATTTGGGAACCACTTAGTTCCAAGATTGTCCTTCATTTTGCAAAAGAACAATAGGACCAGTCAACATTTTGACTGTTAACAAAATTTTCAAGACACTTGGTATTATTTCTTAGGCTCATGATTTAAAAAAAAAAGTAAGAATTTTACATGTATGAACATTTTACCTGCATGTATGTCTGTGTACCACATGTATACCTGGTGCCTACACAGGTCAAAAGAGGGCATTGGATCCCCTGGAACTGGAGTTGCAGGTGGTTGTGAGCTAACAGGTGGGTCTGAGAACTAAACCCACGTCCTCTGGAAGAGCAGCCAGTGCTCCTAACCCCTGAGCCACTCATCTCTCCATTCCCTTAAGCTCATTATATTGTTATGTTTTGGAAAATGGTTGGGACAATTTATAAAATTTCCAATCTGTAAATTATTGTACATACTAGAATGACAATATAAATCCATACATACTCACAAACAGTTAAGATTTAGTTTTCAGTATTATTTTAAATTATGCGTCTGTGGTGAGGTATGTACTGGAGGTGGAGTTATGAGGGGCCGAGGATTCTGGAAACTAATCTGGGGTCCTCTGAAAGAGCAATCCGCGTTCTTAACTCTTCAGCCATTTCTCTGGCTCGAATTCACACATATTTTAACACTACAGCTAACTAGAACCAGGTTACACCAATACATTTTACAGTGTAGGTTAGGTGAAGTACCCTGAGTGGGAAGTTTCTTCCCCTTTCATTTGTTTCTTTTTCTCTTCTCCAGATGACTTTAGTGTAAACTTCACTGTTGATTACTCTGCGTTTGAGTCAGAGGATAGGTTGGTGAGTGACTTCTCTACCAGGACAAATAACACTAAAACAGAAACAGGGAAGTGCTAAAATATAAGGCTGGGTGTGGTAGTCCAGTTCTTTAAGATTCACTTTATTTATCATATGTAAGTACACTGTAGCTGTCTTCAGACACTCCAGAAGAGGGCGCCAGATCTCGTTACAGATGGTTGTGAGCCACCATGTGGATGCTGGGATTTGAACTTATCACCTTCGGAAGAGCAGTCAGTTGCTCTTACCCGCTGAGCCATCTCACCAGCCCGGTAGTCCAGTTCTATAATCCCAGCACTTGAGAAGCAGAGGCAGGAGGAGTACTACGGGTACTAGGTCAACCTGGTCTCCATAACAAGTTCCAATTCAGCCATGACTATATAGTAAGACTGTCTCAAGGGGAAAGAAAGAGAAAAAGAAAGAGAGAGAGAGAAAGAGAGAGAGAGAAGAAAAGAAAAGAAAAGAAAAGAAAAGAAAAGAAAAGAAAAGAAAATCTGATAGGTAGAAACTAGGATGTGAGACCCAAATAGATCTTTTTTTTTTTTTTTTTTTTTTGGTTTTTCGAGACAGGGTTTCTCTGTATAGCCCTGGCTGTCCTGGAACTCACTTTGTAGACCAGGCTGGCCTCGAACTCAGAAATCCACCTGCCTCTGCCTCCAGAGTGCTGGGATTAAAGGCGTGCGCCACCATGCCCGGCCCAAATAGATCTTTAACTATAGCTGGGAGCAGGAAGCCAGAACCTAGTAGGCTTACTAATACATGGAGGAACGGCAGTTAAGGGACTTGATGAATGGAATACATACATACTCAGTCTGTGCTAGCAGTAGGCCCAGACAAGCCCTGAGCCTGTGGGGTTGATTAGGGGGCTTGCTTGTAGGAAAAGATGGAAAACACTTAACTAGAGCATCTATGGAGATACTAGATGGAAGAAATGATAACTATTTCCCAATCCTACCGAGGGCAGAACAGGTTGAATAAGGAGGTAACAACAACAACGGAAGCAGTAGAGACTACAGCCTCTTCATACAGTCTTCATACAGAACCTGTGGACCATCAGAATCCTGTAACCACGAAACCAGTGACCACAGAACCAGTGAGTCAAATGGGAATTAAGGAGGAGGTAGGTATGACATCTCTTACCCAGATAGATCCCAGGGCTAGTGACCTACAGTAAACAGGGCAGGTTTTGCAGGAGGAGAGAATTGTACAATTAATACTGCTGTTTGGTTTTCTTTTACTGTAATAAAAAACTGACAAAACCAGTGTGGGGAGGAAAGGGTTTATTTCATCTTACAACTACCCAGTCATGCTTCATCCTTGAGAGAAGTCAGGGCAGGAGCTCGAGGCAGGCACTGAAGCACAGACTTGGGAGGACACTGCTTCCTGGCTGGCTCCCATGGCTTGCTCAGCTCACCCTTTTATACCACTTGCCTACAGTGGGCTGGGCGCTCCCATGTCAATCATTAATCAAGAACATTCTCCCAAAGACATTCTCACAGTTCAATCTGACAGAGGCAATTCTCCAATTGAGGCTCCAGCTTCCCAAGTGTGTTTGTGTGTGTAGGTGTGCGTGTGTGTGTGTGTGTGCGCCTGTGTTGAGGACAGAGGACAACTTTAGGGACTCAGTTTGTTGGGCTTGAGTGCTGTGAGCTTTTACCTGCTGAGCTGTTTTGCCAATCCAGATTTTGTTTTAGATATAACTTGAGAGTGATGCAGCTTTTGCTTGTTTGGTGTTCTGTAGGAGACTCGTTACCATTAAGGTAAGAGTGAAAGCTGCCAAAGGAAGAGCCCCAGAAAAAATAGCTATTTTTGGTGTCTTGGGTATGACAGGAGAGTCTACAGAGGGGGACAGTATAAATCAGGAAAAAAAAATGTGCAAGGGCCTGCATAGGTAATTTGAGAATTATGTTTTCACCATATGGAATTGGTGGACAGGAAGCTTCCTTGCAGGAGAGGAGGAGAAGGAGAAAAAAAATAGGCCACCTGTTGGGATGTTGGATGGAAGCAGAACCAACCAGAAAGACCTATTTAAAAACGAAACAAAAAAGCCGGGCGTGGTGGCGCACGCCTTTAATCCCAGCACTTGGGAGGCAGAGGCAGGTGGATTTCTGAGTTCAAGGCCAGCCTGGTCTACAGTGTGAGTTCCAGGACAGCCAGGGCTATACAGAGAAAGCCTGTCTCGAAAAACCAAAACCAAACAAACAAACAAAACAAAACAAAACAAAAATTGGCTGGTCATAGTGGCAAATGCTTTTAATCCCAACACTCTAGAGGCAGAGGCAGAGGCAGGTAAAAGTTTGTGAGTTCAAGGCCAGCTTGGTCTGCACAGCGAATTCTAGGACAGCTGGGCTACATGGTCCTTGTATTAGAAACCTTTTTTTTTTTTTTTTTTTAAAGATTTATTTTATTTATTATATGTGTAAGTACACCGTAGCTGTCTTCAGGCGTTCCAGAAGAGGGCGTCAGATATCATTAAGGATGGTTGTGAGCCACCATGTGGTTGCTGGGATTTGAACTCATCACCTTTGGAAGAGCAGTCGGTGCTCTTACCTGCTGAGCCATCTCACCAGCCCCAGAAACCTTTTTTTTTTTGAGCAGTAAAATGGCTCTTCAAGAGCTGGGCATGGTGGCGCACACCTTTAATCCCAGCACTGGGGGGGGGGGGGGGGGGGGGGGGGGGGGGGNAGAGGTTGTGTAAAGAGATTGTCTTCCTGGAGAGGGGACAGGACTGCTGGAAAGGTGACAATGACCTGTGTGTGTATGTGGGGGGTGTTTGTTGGCAGAGTCCAGATCAGAATGATGCCATGTCCACACTGCAGAGTCCTGTGTCCTGCCTTCTGTTATGGACCCTACTTCAAGGAGGGGTACATTTTATGTAGAAGGTAAGAGGGCAGTCGCTGGCCTTGGTGGGGTGCTATAAAGTAATTCTTACCAGTTATCTGTTGCTTGTATTTCCAACCTGGACAGCAGTTCTCATAGGGTTAAAGAGGGAAGCAGGATCACCTTTAGAAATATTTAATTAAGCTGGGCGTGGTGGCACACGCCTTTAATCCCAGCACTCAGGAGGCAGAGGCAGGCGGATTTCTGAGTTTGAGGCCAGCCTGGTCTACAAAGTGAGTTCCAAGTCTGCCAGGCTACACAGAGAAACCCTGTCTTGAAAAAAAACAAAAAAAACAAAAAAAAAGAAAGAAAGAAAGAAAGAAAGAAAGAAAAAAGAAAGAAAAAATTAGCTGATCTTGAAAAATTTGAAAGATGTTGAAGCAAAGACTTTTGTGATGTTATTCTTTTATTCGGATCTGCGAAGACTTTCAAGACCTCCTAGGAGAGAGGCAGGCTGAATGGAGCAGCCTTTTCCAAACTCCCAACAAGCCTGGAAAATCAGAGCTGGTTCTATTCTGCTCAGGTTAGAAGTTATAACAGGTGTCAGAGGTCAAAATGGGTGTGTCCTACAACCCTGTTGAGCCAAGAGACAAAGTTCAGCAGGAGGCAGAAGGAAGCATGAAGGATGGAGAATCCATTTTAGAACCTGAAATCGGTGGCGTTTGTATAGAGACAGGAGCAGAGACTTCCTTGCTTTCCTGCTCTTGGTTTTTTGATTTACTAGTTTTAATTATGTGTCTGTGCATGGGAGGGGCGCCTTCACATGAGTATGGGTGCCAGGCTAGAAGCACCAGAGTTCCTGGGAGGAGAGTTTACAGGGGTTTGTGAACCAGCTGACAAAACAGTGCTGAGACTGGAACTTAGGTCCTCTGAGAAATTGTGTTCTCTTTTTTTCTTTTTTTTTTTCAACTTTTATTAGATATTTTCTTCATTTACATTTCAAGTGTTATCCAGAAAGTTCCCTAGATCCTCCCCCCTCCCAAACTGTGTTCTCTTAAACACTGAGCCAGCCACCCTGACCCTGTTTCTATCCACCTTCCTTCCCAGGTGAGAGAAGGCCACTATCACTCTTCGGACTAGAATTTTTTGGCAAGAATTTGGATGAAAATTTTTTTTAAAAATTGGGGCTGGAGAGATGGCTGCTGACTGCTGGACTACTGACTGCTCTTCAAGAGGTCCTGAGTTCAATTCCCAGCAACCACATGGTGGCTCACAACCATCTGTAATGGGATCTGATGCCCTCTTCTGGTGTGTCTGAAGACAGCTACAGTGTACTCATATAAATACAATAAATAATTCTTTGAGAAAAAATAAAAAATTTAATTTTGCCTACTTCTTAATGAGAATCTGTTCTAAAGTCAACACTGACACGTACACCAAGATTTAGTGGCATGAAAGGCAGATTAGAAAGAGAATTACAAGCCAGGGAAGCAGAAGCAGGCAGATCTCTGAGTTTGAGGGCCAGCCTGGTCTACAAAATGAATTCCAGGGCAGTCAGAGCTACACAGAGAAACCCTGTCTTGGGGGAAAAAAAAGGAATTAGAATTAGATATCAACCAATTAGAAGGAATTATACCCTATAAATAAATAGTTTGGAGTAGAACAGAGAATATCACAGATAACAGGTTCATTCTGAGACTGTAATTCTAACTCTAATTTTTGTTTCTTTTCTTTTTCTGAGGGTCCCATGTAGCTCCGGTTGGTCTTGAACTCATCTCCTTGCATCCATCCCTCAGGATTACAGAAGGCATGATCCACCACATCTAGATTACTTATATTTTATTTGATATTGTCTTGAAATTGTGTTTGGGGAAACAGTGCTGAGGTTTAATTTAGAAATCCTTTTCCTTTTTCTAAAATAGCCACATTGCTAAATATAAGTTTAAAAAAAGCATTAGAACATATTTAAAATAACCACACGTTCTCCAAATCATGACTTATATCCCTGTCCAACTTTTTCTTTTAGTAAGACTATGAGGAAAAAAAAAAAAAAGTGTCTGTTCTCTCGACCCTAATCAGAACTAGAGTGCCCCCTTGCGACTCTTCTGCTTCAGTCTACAGGGTCCTCCTCGCCATCCTTTCCTTTAACAGTGACTTGGTGCAACGGATGCTAAGGTCTGTTGGTGACTCTCTAAACTTTGGACTTGCTGTTTTCCTTCCTCAACGTTTCCCCAGTTTTCTCCAAGGTACAAAAAAAGTGAAGCCAGATAAAGCCATAAACTTGAGGATCTGTTCCGTGTACTGAGAATCAGAGAATTCTGAGTGAAGGGTCCGAAGGGCCCCAGGCAGAAAAGTCAGGGACAAGTTCGGCTATGACCTCTAGAGTCTTGGCGAGCTGGCATCCGAGCTGGAAACGTGCGTGGCAAGTTATGTAAGAACCGGCTGGAGAAGCAGCGCGGCGGGAACCTCGGAGAGGACGCGGTGTTCCGGCCGCAGTCCCCACCCTCCTCGCCCAGCAGGGCAGGAGGCACCCAACTTGGTGGCGAGGAGGGGAGGATGAAAGAGTGGGGAGTCACGAGGGCGAGCCGCCGACAAGGGAACGGATGCCCGGCGTCACACGTCCGTTGTCACACACGTTGCGGACACGAGTTGCTGACGGCTCCCACGTGCTGCACCCGTGCGCGGAGGCGCTCAGAGGAGCCCACGTCCCGAGGCGCCACCTCCGTGGCTCGGCCCCGCTCTGTACACTCCAGCCGTGCGTCTCCCGCGCAGTGCCGTCCTATTTAAGGCTACGAGCTCCACCCTTTTCCGCCCCTTCCTTAATTTTCACTTTTTTCCATCCTCCTTTTTTATCACCCGAGGAGCCGCATGTACGGGAGGAGCGTGGACTGCTTCCCTTCCAGCCAATCACCACTTGGCTGCCTCTCTATTGGCCGAGCCCCCGCGTGCTGCAGCAAATAGGCTGTGAGCGTCTGCATCTACAGTCACGTGTTGCCGGTAAACTATCCAATGAGAGCACAAGGTCTGTGTACGCAGGGGGAGGCACGTGCAGAGCCGCACGTGTCTGGGAGGGGGAAGGGGCGGGACCCACAGAGTGAGGCGGAGGTGGGTCGGCTAGACCCGCACAGACAGAGAAGGAGCTGCATACCTACCGACCGGGGCTGAGCCGACAGACCGGGGCTGAGCCGACAGACCCAGGTAAGCAGACGAGAGCCAAGCGCTCTCCGGAAGACGACCTGGAGGGGGTGGGCAAGACCGCAGATCGGGGTGTTGGGAAGTATTGCATCACTTGGCAGGCGGGATCATAGACTGATCAGTGCATTGCACCTGACGGTGAGGGATGCGAAAGCTGTGGAGCCCGGGTGTCTATGGGGCCGGTACTCTAGGGACCTGAAGTGGGCTCTGGTGCGCAGAGCAGCCTCTAGCGGGTGCCGTTTTTTAGGTCGATAGGCTCCCTATGAAGTCTGGCCGGGAACAGCCCAGAAAGAACTGCAGGCTGAGGGGAAGGTGTAAAGTCGGTTATTCACTGTGAACCCAAGGGAAAAAAGGCTGTGTGGGGTCAAGAGCCCTGAGTGGGCTGGCGGTCTAGATTTTGAATGCGGCTGGAAGAGCAAGTTTTTTTTTCCTTGTTTCTATTGAGAACGGAAAAACAATAAAACAAAGCGAAAACCATATTACTCTGTTTAGAATGCCCCAGTCTCCCAGTCCCTTTCCTAATTTTTTGACTTTGATTTCAGACTCCCTCGCTTTGCTTTTCAATTGCAGGTTCTGATCTTTGGTACTACGGGAGCTGCTCTTCAGCCCCCCACCGCACACCCCTGCTCCTGGACCTATGGATTCTCCATCTAGCGTTTCTTCTTATTCCTCCTCCTCTCTCTCCCCAGCATTTTCCACGTCCCCTGTGAGCAGTGACTTTAGCTTCCCTTCTGATAATGAGAGGGAGGGCAAGGGCACCTATGAGCTTAGGCCAGATACTGTGGGTCAGAGAGGAGGTTCCAGGCCCAGTCCAGGCCCTATCCGCTGCAGACATCGACACAGGGTTTCTAGTAACCAACATACAGCATCTCATCTGGAACAGCAAGGATCTGAAGTCAAAAGATCAAGAGACGGTGAACTGGAGACAAGTCTAAACACCCAGGGATGTACTACAGAAGGAGACCTGCTCTTTGCTCAAAAGGTAACAGAAAGCAGAAAAGGTAGTGCAGTGTCAAACACCTAATTGGTTGATAAAGACCCTAAGATGATGGTATTGGCTGCCAGGTACAGTACAGAAGAAAAACCACAGCTGGTCTCAAAGTCTTGTGCTGTTTTTCTACAGTGTAAAGAACTCCAAGGGTTCATACGGCCCCTCACAGACCTACTGAACGGACTCAAGATGGGTCGCTTTGACAGAGGTAATAATCTGACTAATTACATTTCTGGGGGTAGCCCCCTTCTCTGAGTGAGATCTTACATTTCTCTTTGGGACATGGGCTATTCTGTTTGCACNTCTCAAAGTCTTGTGCTGTTTTTCTACAGTGTAAAGAACTCCAAGGGTTCATACGGCCCCTCACAGACCTACTGAACGGACTCAAGATGGGTCGCTTTGACAGAGGTAATAATCTGACTAATTACATTTCTGGGGGTAGCCCCCTTCTCTGAGTGAGATCTTACATTTCTCTTTGGGACATGGGCTATTCTGTTTGCACATGTAACTTAATTTCTTCATGTGAATTCATTTGAACCCCATCTATCTCTGTCTTTCCTTTACATTTACCTCAGTCCCCACCTCTGCTGTTTCCCCCAATGCTGGGAGTGAACTTAGAGCTTTACGTTCGACAGACAAGTTCTCTGCCGCTGAGCTGTGTACACCCACGCCCTCTAATCACCCTCCCTCTTTCACCCTAGGATTAAGTAGCTTCCAACAGAGTGTGGCCATGGACCGGATCCAGCGCATAGTGGGTGTTTTACAGAAGCCTCAGATGGGGTAAGTCTCCCTCTTTCCCTCCTCCCCTCCTCAGTATCTTATTGAGGGAGGCCTGTACAGTTCTCCCAGTTTCTTTTTTTCATAGTTGACTTTTAAAACATCCTTTTTTTTCACAGAGAACGTTATCTAGGAACCTTGCTGCAGGTGGAAGGGATGTTAAAGACTTGGTTTCCTCATATAGCTGCCCAGAAATCATCCTCAAGAGGTAGCAGGCACCAGATAAGCAAGGTACGACCCTAAGGACCAAGGAAGAGATTGGGAGAAGAACCAAGCCCTGACTGTCTGGAGAATGTCTCCCTTTCAGTTCCCTTCCCTTTCCTCCCCCAGGGAAGGGCATGTCTGTCTGACTTGGTGCATTATTTACTGTGAGTTTTAGATTTAGCCTAGATGTTGGCTCTATTCTGTTGAGAGCTCACAAAATTTACCCCTACCCTCCTGTTGAAGCTCATCTGCTTCCTGCACAGATACACAAATACAGAAGGCTTTTTTTTTTGGTGTGGTTTTGTTTGTTTGTTTGTTTTGTTTGTTTTCGAGACAGGGTTTCTCTGTATAACCCTGGCTGTCCTGGAACTCACTCTGTAGACCAGGCTGGCCTCGAACTCAGAAATCTGCCTGCCTCTGCCTCCCGAGTGCTGGGACTAAAGGCGTGCACCATCACTCCTGGCTTACAGAAGGTTTGTTTTTTTGGGGTTTTTTTCTTTTCCCCCCTTGTTCTGGTCAACCCTGCTCGCTCTGCTCGACCCCGCTCGCTCCGGCCAGCCCCACTTGCTCCTGGCCGAACATATTCTTTTTTTTTGTTTTTTTTGTTTTTTGTTTTTTTGAGACAGGGTTTCTCTGTATAGCCCTGGCTGTCCTGGAGCTCACTTTGTAGACCAGGCTGGCCTTGAACTCAGAAATCCGCCTGCCTCTGCCTCCCAAGTTCTGGGATTAAAGGCATGTGCCACCACGCCCGTACAGAAGGTTTTTAATCTGGCCAAATGACTCACACAAGAAGATGCCTACATTTTTCTCTTCTTGTCGTCCCCCAAAGCCCTTCCCCTCTCCATCTTTTGACTTCTATCAACATAACTTTAAACCTTACATAGTGGGTTTCTCTCTCTTCCTTTCCTTTCCTTTCCTTTCCTTTCCTTTCCTTTCCTTTCCTTTCCTTTCCTTTCCTTTCCTTTCCTTTCCTTTCTTGTTTGTTTGAAAACAGGGTTTCTCTGTGTAGTGGCTGACCTGCAACTTGCTCCGTAGACCTGGCTAGCCTTAAAAACAGAGATGCATCTGTCTCAGCTTCCCGAGTGTTCAGATGAAAGGTGTGCACCATCATGCCCAGCTAAATCCACTATAGCTTCTAGTGATATGACTGACTGAAAAATTAATAGGATCATGCCTCATAAAGAACTAAACATGGGAAATGAGACCTTTCAACACAGAAATTAAATGTCATTTCAATTTCTCTGGCTGGCGGTGTGGTTTATGAGACTGCTTTTCTGCCACCTAGTAGGCCCTGGGTTTGATTTAAAGAAGTCAAGCAGGAATTACTGTATAAATAATGAGAGCCATGGGACTCTTTTTATCTTGTTTGTTTCTAGTAGCTTCATACAGTCTGTTACACAAAGTAGCCTCCAACTTTGTGTTGGGTAGATTCGAGCATTACTTGATTGCTGAAATTTTTACTTCATCATCACCTGGCAGAACACACCTGTTGCACAAACGTTTGTTTGCACTGGACAATGAGTCCTCAAAGAAAGCAAAGGTCTGCCAGGCCTGGTGGCGCTCGCCTTTGATCCCAGCACTCGGGAGGCAGAGACAGGCGGGTTTCTGAGTTCGAGGCCAGCCTGGTCTACAGAGTTAGTTCCAGGAAAGCCAGGGCTATACAGAAAAACGCTGTCTCAAAAAACCAAAAAAAAAAAAAAAAAAAAAAAGCAGAGGTCTGTGCTTAAGTGAAGCTCGTGTGTAAGCTTTGTTAACTCCTGGTTTTCCGTTTCCCCATTCTCTAGCACTTTCCTAGCCACCACGGTGACCCGGGTGCTGCTTCTCCTGCACCTCTCCTAGAGAAGATGGGCCAAACACAGCTGGGGCATTTAGTTTTGAAACCAAAGCAGCCTTGGCATCTCACAGGATGGCCGGCTATGAACCTCACCTGGATTCATAGCACTCCAATTTGTAACCCTCCCCTCAGTTCCCAAGGCTCCACCTCTGGCCACAGCCCCATAGGCACTGGAGCCAGCATTGGTGTCATCCTTGTCCTCCAGAAAGGAGGACAGCCCTTCACCCATTCTGCCCCAGGCACTCCGGTCCCACCAACTACACTGTCTCCTGTCGTCCCTGATGATTTGAAGAAACTGTCTGGCGAGGAGCCTCGTTGCCACAGTTTGCCAACAACACTGCCATCAGACTGGAGTTGCATCCTTTGCCCGCCTGTCCTGCCTACCACAAACAGAGAGATGACTAAAGGACACCCAGAGGCACAGATGATTAGCCATCCCCCAGTTGCTCCGGATCCTCAGCCCTAACCCAGGCTCTGCAACTGTCCCTGATTCCCAATTTGTATAAATATATGTTTTATGTGTATTTTTTTTTACTTTTAATGTATTTGTGGTAAGGAGATATCAATCCTTTCTGATTAAAGGCATTTTTTACTTAAACACTTTTCTGACTGTTGGAAACTGAAAACTTTGAGCCCAGAGTACCATAAATATCACCCACTGAGCTTCTGAAAAGAAGATAGGAGAGATGTGATCTAGCAAGGTAGAGCTGGGTTGGGATGGTGCAAAACCTGTGGGAGAGCACCCTTGGGACTCTTACAGGTTCAGAGCTGAAGTGGTCTGGTTTTTTGTCTGTTCACACTCAGAAACTAGTACCTTTCCCTTTGTATCTCTCCCTGTGGAGTCTCCCAGCTGGCCAGACAAGCAGGTTCTTCTGCTCTGGCACACTTCTGCTTTGATGGGAGCTGTTGACGCTTGGGGGTAAATGCATATGTAACCTGCTGCTGCCTTCAGAAGAGGGAAAGCCCAGTCACTGGGGTGCCAGTTTTGAAGAGGGCATAGTGCCGTAGAATTGTTGAGGTCAGGGTAGGAGGACTCAGAGTCTGGGCCATATCCCTATTCAAACAACTAAGTGCTAAGTGTATGCTAGGCCAAGGAAAGCTACTCAGATGTTAATAACTGAAGCCCATGAATGGATCTCCACCCTTCTCTGTGTATTCCTTTCTTTCTATTTGTCCTAGTTTCTACCAAAACCATTTCCTCTCTCATCCTCGGCCTTCTCGGAGCATCAGATAATTCTGTCTTCTTAGTCACTGGCTCTCAGCTACTCAGCACATGGCACAGTTGTCAGCTTCCTCCCATTCCTCAAGCCCAGTGTTCTGGTAAATAAGTCACCTCCCTTTACTTCAGAAAATATGACCTCCTTTCTGAGGCAAACCTTTATTTGTGTAGGTCAGGCTGGCCTAGAAATCAAGGTGATACTAGTTCCCCACAAATTACAGCGTGAAACACCACTCTTAGCTCCATTTATGATTTTGATGGCTTTTTATATCTTAGTTTTTGAGACAGGGTTTCACTGTGTAGCCCCGATTGGCCTAGAACTTGTCACACAGACCAGGCCTGTGTCTGCATCCTGAGTGCTGGGGTTAAAGGAGGCATGAGCTGGGGGCTGGAGAGATGGCTCAGTGGTTGGGAACACTGACTGTTCTTCTGAAGGTCCTGAGTTCAAATCCCAGCAACTACATGGTGGCTCACAACCATCCGTAATGAGATCTGATGCCCTCTTCTGGGGTGCCTGAAGACAGCTAGTGTACTTACATATAATAAGTAAATTAAAAAATAAAAAAGCATTTTTTAAAAAGGAGGCACGAGCCACCATGCCTGGCTAATTTTATTTTATTTTATTTTTTAAGATTTATTTATTATTATATCTAAGTACACTGTAGCTGTCTTCAGATGCACCAGAAGAGGGCATCAGGTCTCATTATGGATGGTTGTAAGCCACCATGTGGTTGCTGGGATTTGAACTCAGGACCTTTGGAAGAGCAGTCTGTGCTCTTAACCACTGAGCCATCTCTCCAGCCCCTCATTTTATTTTTGAAGACTTAT
>CACVCL010030356.1:0-50470 GCA_902729485.2 Mus minutoides
CAGCATGAAACCCACTATTCAACACAGAAAGATGCTATAGCATGTTTGCCCTGGGACTCACAAGGTGCTTGTGAGGGCAGACTATATAAAGAACAGAAGGGAACATATGACTCAACACCTGCATTCATAGCTGTATAATATCAGCTATCTAACTATCAGCACAATGGGCCAAACTGTAACTGTGTGCCAGACACCTGCTACCACTTTTATCAAATTATGAGATATAGTGCGGCATAATGATACAGAAAAAGATTTTGTGGCCAGTCCTGGGTTTATATTCTGCCTTTGCCACTTAGTCTCCATAAGGCTGACAAATGGGCTCCTCATGGTACCTAGTTTTCCATCTGTAAAATAGGCTTTCTACCATTATCTATTTCAAAAGATCACTACTGTAGCTTAAAATTGAAATGTTTCCAGAGGCTGATTTCACACTTCGTTAAATTACTGTTGGGGATGTTTTAAAGTACTCTGGAGCCTGTAGGATGTAAACACTGACTGGGAATAGTGGTCATCAAGGGGCAGGTTTTGTAGTTTTATAGCCTATCTCTACATCCTACTTAATTTCTGTATCCTGACTATAGATGCTATATATCTCCCATTATATTATACTTCTCACCATGATAAGCTTTATCCTTACAAATTGTTAGCCAAGATAAACTTTTCATTCCTTTAGTTGTTTTTTGTAAAGTATTTGACTGTTTCTATAAAAAAAATGATTACTGATATCATCACCCCAAAATTGAAATTTCCTTGAACAGTAGTATTTGTTCAGAGAGTCTGTCATTTAATCCTCATAATATTAATATTGTTATTATTATCCCTAATATATAATTACAGCCCCTGAAGCTCAGTAACTTTCCAAATGTAAAAGATTGCAAGTGAAACACACACACACACTAACACACACACACACACTCACACACACTTACACACACACAGAGGGACTTAAAACAACTATGTCTACAACATGGACGTTGAGAGATTAGACAAAGCTAGGAACAGTTTTGATGTCACAAATAGTAGCTTTGCTAACATTTAGAAGTAACCAATGCAGCTGATCAACCTACAATGTCCAGAGCTACTGCTCACAGCAAAGAACTTCCTGGAATAAATGTGAAATCTTTCTAGATAAGATATAAGATTTAAGTATATCTGAATTCCAAGTTAACAACAAATATTTGTTACAACATATATGTCTCAAATACTTAAAAAAAATTGTCCCATAAAATATGACTGTGGATTTTGGGGTGTAGGGGAAAGGGGGGGATAGAGCTTGCGTCTAGCCAGAGTTCCTGTGCTCTGGGCAGGCAGAATCAGGAGGACTGCGGAACCAGGAGAACTTGACCCCATGTGGGCATCTGGCTGTGTGAAGCCACTGACCCCACTCGAAGGGGGGGTGGACCAGGGGCAGGCCCTGTACCAGGTTCTCAGTCTCCTGCATGGCATGGTGGATATGGCAGAGGAGATGAGAACAGAGTAGGGGATATGGGAAGAGGGCAGAGGGAGAGATATTTCCACACAGGTGAGAGTCCTTGGTCCAGGCCTTGACTGAAGCACAGGAAGGCCTTCTGATGGGAGATTAGGCACAGCTCCTTAGGATCAAGCCTATCCCATTGTCCAAGTACAGCAGGCCTTGATGAACAGAGACAGTCTATAGTTTTAGAGATTTATTGTAGAAAGGCAGGGAGAAAGAGAAAAGGTAGAAAGAGAGAAAGTGGCCATGGCCAAGAGGAAAGAAGGGGGAAAAGGAGAGAGAGAGAAGAAAGGCTAGAGAGTAAGAGGAAGAGTAATAAAAGCAAAGGCTTAGAGTACCCAAGAGCCAAAAGGGTCTGCAGCCCTATAGATGGAACAACAATATGAATTAATCAGTACCCCCAGAGCTCATGTCTCTAGATGCATATGTAGCAGAAGATGGTCTACTCAGCCATCATTGGGAAGAGAGGCCCCTTGGTCTAGCAAACTTTATATTCCCCAGTACAGGGGAATGCCAGGGCCAAGAAGTGGGAGTGGGTGGGTAGGGGAGGTATGGATAATCAGGCTTTGTGTTCATGTTGTTTGGAATTTAGCTCTTGTCTCTTTGGAGATTTGCCAGCCAAGCCTGACAGGATTAGCCATCAGCTTAGGGGTTGCAATGAAGGCAGTTGGTCAAGACATTAGTTTAGTACTCTCTAACGTCAGTGAAAAAAGTTTGCTAACTCATTCCTCTATAAAAATTGGTCTATTAATCTATGTAAACAAGTACATCTGCATATGTAATAAAGGAGTTTGTTGCATATTAGAGTAACACCATGCTTGGGACAGGAAGAGACCATGTCCTGTCACCATTAGTTTTCATTTACTTCTTCCTTGCCTCATGAGAGAAGAGCCCGCCTAGGAAATGGCTGGTAAGGCTTTTACATTTTGGGCTCACTGAGAAAGAAGTGATACTCTTTAGGATCATTAGACAAGAATATGATACTTACTGGCTAACTTAAGTTATTTACTAGACTTTATACAGTTTTTATTAACTATATAATTACCAGTTAGAGCACTGGGCCCACATTGGAGAAGCTAGAGATAGAACCCCAGGAGCTGAAGGGGTCTGCAACCCTAGAAGAGGAACAACAATATGAACAAATCAGAACCCCCAGAACTCGTGTCTCTAGCTCCATATGTAGCAGAAGATGGCCTAGTCGGCCATCATTGGGAGGAGAGGACCCTTGGTACTGCAAACTTTATATGCCCCAATACAGGGGAATGCCAGGGCCAAGAAGTGGGAGTGGGTGGGCAGGGGAGCAGGCAGGGGGGAGGGGGGAGGGGATTTTTGGGATAGCAGTTGAAATGTAAATTAAGAAAATATCTAATAAAAATTTTAAAAAATTACCAGTTAGGAAAAAAAAGTGATTACCAGATAGAAAAAATAGGCTTCTGGATCAAACACCTCATAGGATATGATCTAGGGGACACATAAGCCAGGGGTGCTGCCAAGAAGGATTTTTCTTTCATTTTATGCAGATGGCAAAATGCCCCAATGTGTAAACCCAGGTCAAGAGGTTCTTTTGTGGAAATTGCATAAGGGCTCAAATGTCCAAACATTACTTGAGTTCAGAGTCTCACCATTGGCTGCTATCACTAAGGAAATGATGGGAAAATAACAGTACTAAGGTTAGTATTCATTATTACTCTCATATATACTTGCTTCCATTGCATAGGTAGGCTTCTTTTCAAAACACACCAAAGTAGTACTAGCACAACAGTCCATGGATGGACAGTCTCATATTGAATCAGGTAGGTCAGATGTCTGGAGTGTGGCTATGGCTCGGAAAAAAAATCAAATGTGTTTGAGATAACATATATACACATTTCATTGGGATGCCTGAACACTGAAGAGGAAATACAGAAATAAAGCCTCAATTGTTGAGATAACTGGGTGATATTGCTCTAGATGGCTATCATTTTCTATCCAGTTTACCTCCAAAAGATAGGACACTGAAGAAAAAGAGAATGTCTGTTAGTTCAGTGTCTGAGGACACACTACCTAACTTGCTGGGGGATGTCCTAAGTGCAAAGTTTCTGAACAAAAGGGATTCTGAAAGAGTGAACAAGTAACACATTACCATCACAGAGTGGGGTCATGATTTGATTGACATGACATACTTGTTCACAAAGATCATCATTGCCAGTGCAATATTTATTGCTCCAATCTGCATGAGAGTTGCTTCCCTGGCTTGTCAGTTGAAATTTTGTTCATATAAGTTTTCTGAATTTATTTAAATATTAATTGATAAAATTGGAAAAAAGTTACATATATTTGTGGTGTAGAAAGTAATATTTAAATATATACACCCTAAAATGATTTAATTGAGCTAACATGTTTTGCTTTACATAGCATTTTGTGAAAACACTTAAAAATGTATTCTCTGAGTATGGTTTCTAAGTACACATTATTGTTAGCTATAGACAAAAATCTCACCTTCCATTCTTTGTATCATGACCAACAATAACCATTTGCTTGTTTTTGATTCAGTCAATTAACTCAGCAGAACTTACCCTCTTACCTCACATCCTTCATACGAGCCCTTGGCTCCACTGACATCTTTCATCCTCCAGGCCTGCCCATATTGTTGCAGCCTTCTTCCTCCAGCCTCTAGTCTTGCAGACCTCTTCTTACTGTCCTCTGCTTTGTCATCAAGTGGTTCTTAGGTTCTATCTTTTTGTAGAACTTTCTAAAATGTTTATGGCTGTACGGTTCTTTGGAAATATTTTACAAGACTTTTCTTAAGGCCTCATTATAAATAAAAATTAAACCTTCCTCCATTTGCTCATTGAAAAATATGTGGTTTCTCATGTGCCACACCCCCAGAGGGTGCACATTTGTGATGTTTATGTGTGTTCATGTATGGAGGCCAGGAAGTAACCTTGATGTCATGCCTCAGATCTGCAGCAGTGGGACTATACTATTGAGGTAGTTTTCATGGGACTTTTGGGGTTCAAACATGTCTTAATGCTTCCACAGAAAACTTTTAACTTATTGAGCACTCTAAAGTCTTTCAATGACAGTAAGAGTTTTAGAGGATCACTTTCAAACTCCACATAGTTTAGTTAATGTAGCTGTTTTAAAAAGAGACTTTACAACAGAGGGAAGAGAATTTCTTAATGAACACAAGACCTGGAAAGAGATTTTCCCCTAATATTCAATCAAATACTTATCCTTTGTTAATAACTATTATTTACCCAATTGTCTCATTTATAAATTATAGTTCTCCCTTTTCCTTATGGGTTATTGGCCACCAATCCACAAGGAAAAGGGGGCAGAAGCAGTGAGCAGAGTTCTGATGACTGTGAGTATGGTGGAAAGAACTTCTTGGAGTCAACTTTAGAGAGACAGCTCATTTTATTGTTCCAGATGTAGGTCATATAAGGGATCTTACAGTTATGAGCAGGAAGGGCTAATTGCTCACAACACAGTACCTAATTATTATATGGGCAGGAAGAACTGAGTGGGCACACAACAGTACCTAATTATCTTACAGGTGGGAAGAAGAAGCAGGACTTATGTGCTGAGTCATGAAGCTTTTGCCAGAAGCTCTGAGCAAGGACATCCTCCAAACAAGATCAGATTTTTGTGCTCACAGATATTCTCCAAACAAGGTGAAGCAGAGAAAGGGAATCATTGCTAAGATAGAGGGTAGTCCATTTTGTGCCGAACTCAGCTATCTGGACACCAAGATGACATGTGACCTTTACTGCATATATTTATATAACATACATACTTGATAAATATTTGTATTATATCTGACAAGTATGCATTATCATCTCACTGATATATGTGGAGTAAAAGTGTTATGCAGTTCTTGGGAATCCCAGAAGAATGCCAGGAAGTGCAAGTCCACCACTGTAAAAACAAAGATAGCCTTTATTTGTGAGTCAGACCTGGATGGCAAGCCTTCCCTACTGCAAAGGTTAGGAATGTGATCCCTGCATCTGGGTGGCTTGGAGTTTTGTTTTTTTTTTTTTTTTTTTTTTTTTTTTTTCCAACTTTTATTAGACATTTTCTTCATTTACATTTCAAGTGTTATCCAGAAAGTTCCCTATATCCTCCCCCCTCCCGGCCCTGCTACCCTACCCACCCGCTCCCACCCCCTGGCCCCGGTGTTCCCCTGTATTGGCGCATATAAAGTCTGCATAACCAAGGGGCCTCTCTTCCCACTGATGGCCAACTAGGCCATCATCCTCTATATATGCAGCTAGAGACACGAGCCCAGGGGGTACTAGTTAGTTCATGGTTATTCTTCTACCTATAGGGTTGAAGACCCCTTCAGCTCCTTGGGTACTTTCTCTAGCTCCTTCTTCCTTGGGAACCCTGTGTTCCATCTAGTAGCTGACCGTGAGCTTCCACCTCCATGTTTGCCAGGGATTGGTATATTTTCCCCTGAGACCACTATATCCAGGCCCTTTCAGCACCATCTTGCTGGCATATGATATAGTGTCTATGTTTGGTGACTGATTGTGGGATGGATCCCTGGCAGCAGCAGTCGTTGGGACCATCCTTTGGATTGTGGCTTGGAGTTTTTATACACACATGCATAAGTAGAGATCCTCGAATTTTGGCGTTACATGAGTGGGCAGGTGACAAGGGGAGGCCATCCTTCAAACATGATAACATTTGTACAGCTGGGAGGGGGACCCTTCTGACATAGGAAGTAACTTTATGGTGCTATTAGGAGCTAGTGTAGTTTTACAAACTGGTCACAGCTGTCTGGAAACACTTAATTACCCTTCTCTCATGGTCCAAGAGTGGGCCACTTATCATTTTAAGGATGTTTGATCCTTGTTTCCTTCAAGGACAGGAGCCATCTGCACCAAAGAAATGTTGGTTATAGATCAAAGAGAGTGTCAGCCTCAGCCTCCTTGACACTGAGGCTGGGGTATGGTATGTGGCCATTTGTCTGTTCCCAAAGTTGGCATCTGCTGTCCCTCCCCACCCATGGGAGGGGGATCATTAAGGGGAACAGAGTGTCATAATGAAAATGAGAATTGCAATAGTCTGGTGCCAGGCTGGTCCTTCTCTTTTTGCCCTTTCTAAAGGCTGGTGGCATCTATACTGGGAAAAGAGGGAAGGCGAGCTCTAACTAAGTGATCGGTGGTAAAGTGCAGAGGCATGTTTCCTGCATTTCTTCAAAAGATGATAAAAACAAAACAAAATGTATTTCAAGTACATATTTAACATTAGGAGTATTTGCTAGATATGGGTCTAAGCCAGTCAGAATGAATACTTGGGGTGGCTTAGTTAAATAACATAACAAGGAACATGCCTGATATATAACATTTTGTACAACACTAATGTCAAAAACAATGTCTTTGGTGTCCAGAAAATAGCCATTAAATAAATGGAACAATTTAGTTTCAGGATTGGAGAGATGGCTTATCTCTCAAAGTGCTTACCTTGAAAGGACAGAGCTGAGTTCAATCTTCAGAATCCTTGACAAAACTCCAGGCCTCAATGGTACTAACTTGATCTCCTAATACTTGGGAAACAGAGACACTTGGATCCCTGTATCTTGATCTTCATCCAGTCTAGTCTAAGAAATTAGGTCCAGGTTAGGTCTGGGTTCCTGAAAGAGAGACTGGGGCTGCATGGGAGAAAATGGCTAGAGAAATAACAAGACCAAGACAAAGATACTGATCAAGGCCCAAATTTTTCTTAAGAGTCTGAGCTTATAAAGGGGGGAAGGCCCATCTCCCACTATGCCAGGATCATTTCTGTCAGGATGATATCAGGAGAACAGGTTCAGCCTCTCAGGAGGTAGCAATGTCTTGGAGAAAACAGCAGAGGTGGCAGAAAAATAGACCTGTCTAGGCCAGAAGACTCCACCCTAGGTGGTCTTGTTCACAGTGGCAGAACAGGTCAGAGCCAACCTGCTCAAGCTCGGGGGAGGCTACAGTCCAGGCAATAAAAAATTTTGTCTCATAAATGTAGATAACTTTTATAAGGGTAACATCTGGTGTTGTCCTAGTGCCTCCAAATTATCTATATGTATACACAAAATGTACTCACACACATATAAAAATCCTCACTCTTCCATATACATTCCAAAAAGAACAAAATAACCTGAGCTTAAAAACCAAGCATTCATGAATAACATACATTTGGACAAGGCGGTCCTAGTGTATTACAAGGTACTTGAGAGTTTCCTGCTATCCAGGGTATTCTCTGAAGAATACATTCACTTACAGAGAGCAGACAACCAATAAGAATCAGATAAATGTGAATTTAATAAATACTTCCTCACATTGTAGCTATTTTGCCCTGAAAAGTGTTAATGACTCAGTCAAACAGTCATTAGGACGTAGGAGATGTATCATAGCATCAATATAAAAATGCTGTATTCTAAACCTAGGTCTGAAAATGCTGTTCTGTCATTTGTGTGAGACAATTCTTAGAAAATGTCCATTACAGTCTAATTTAAGTCCATGGTGTAACTTTGGTTTAAAGTTAGGCACAAAATCAATTATTTACAAAAAAATCCTTGATTGAATATCAAGGATTGTAAGTCATGTGTAATTAATACTTTTTTAGAAGGATGAACTTTACAAGTCAATTTTTCCTCATAGATAATGATATTTGGAGGGTTGAAAAAGTTCTCTTCATCATGAAACTCATAAAGCACATCAAAATGAATTCTTGGAATTATCACCTGTATGAAATATTATATCATTTATCACATCTAGTTCTTTATTCATTTGAAAAATTCAATGTGTGTGATTTCAAACATTAATGAAAATTATTCATTGCATAACGACTTTATTATTTTAAAACACTTAGCCTTGATAAACTAATAAAATTGATACATATTGAAAGTCTATACAAAAGTAAAACAAATTGGGTTAAAGAGGTTATCTACTTTTGGTCTTTTAAATTTTTTAGTATTATGTACATACTGAATTTTAGCAAGTTTTTAAATCTTTCTTGGCTGTTTTTATTTTTTTTTAATTGGATATTTTATTTGTTTGCATTTCAAATATTATCCACTTTCCTGGTTTCCCCTCTGTAAATCCCCTACACCATCACTCCTTACCCTGCTTTTCTAACGGTTCTCCCCCACCCACCCTCCTACTCCAACCTCACTACACTAGCATTCCTCTTCACTGGGGAACCAAACCTTCCCAGGACCAAAAGCCTCCCTCCCATTGATATCAGATAAGGACCCTTCAGCTCCTTCAGTCCTTCCCCTAACTCCTCCAATGGGGTCCCTGTACTCAGTCCAATGGTTGGCTGTGAGCATCCAAATCTGTTTTGGGTCAGGATCTGGTAGAGCCTCTCAGGAGACAGCTCTATCAGGTTCCTGTCAGCAAACATTTCTTGGCAATAGCACCAGTGTCTAGGTTTGGTGTCTGCATGTGGGATGGATCTAAACATGGGGCAGTCTCTGGATGGCCTTTCCTTCAGTCTCTGTTCTACTCTTTGTCACTGTATTTCCTTTAGAGAGGAGCAATTCTGGGTTAAAATTTTGGAGATGAGTGGATGACCCTATCCTTAAACCAGGGAGCCAAGTCTAACCTCTGGCTATGGTCTTGACAGGTTCTCTCTTCCCTTTGTGGAGAATGTCACCCCACTGGGTCTTGGGAGTGTCTCCCTTTTCTGGCATCTGGGACTTTCAGGTTGCTACTCCTTGTTCCCCATCCCCCATTGCTACACACCTCTGTTCAGTTTCATGACCCACTGTAAATCTCCATTTCCTCCCATACCTGATTCTACTCCTCTTTTCCCCCCTCCCTCCTTTCTTCCACCCAAGTCCCTCCCACTCTTTACTTCCCTTGATTATATTGCTCCCACATCGAAGTAGGATTAAAGAATCTAATCTTTGGTCTTCCTTCCTCTAGAGCTTCATGTGGTCTGTGAGTTGTATCATGGGTATTCCATGTACTTTGCCTAATAACCACTTCTCAGTGAGTACATACCATTTGTGTTCTTTTGTGACTGAGTTACCTCACCCAGGATGATATTTTCTAGATCCACCCATTTGTCTGCAAATTTCATGGAGTCATTTTTGTTAAAGGCTGGAATTTTCTAAGGAAATGGTCCGAAGAAACAAGCTAGAGTAGCCATTCTAATATCAGATAAAATCAACTATTAACCAAAAGTTATCAAAAAAGATAAG
The DNA here is from genome assembly GCA_902729485.2 of Mus minutoides. Taxonomy (NCBI): domain Eukaryota; kingdom Metazoa; phylum Chordata; class Mammalia; order Rodentia; family Muridae; genus Mus; species Mus minutoides. The sequence continues at coordinate 9,642 of CACVCL010030356.1, forward strand.
GAAGGACACTTCATCCTCATCAAATGAAAAATTTAACAAAAATGAACTCTCAATTCTGAACATCTATGCTCCAAATGCAAGGGTACCCTCATTCATAAAAGAAACTTTAATAAAGCTCAGAGCACACATTGCACCTCATACAATATTAGGAGACTTTAACACCCTGCTCTCATCAATAGATAGATCATGGAAACAGAAACTAAACAGAGACACACTGAAACTAACAGAAGTTATGAATCAAATGGATTTAACAGACCCAATGGAGTACTACTCAGCTATTGAAAAAAAAATGACTTCATGGATTTGAGCCACTTTTAATCCTATTCTTTTCTCTCATTCTTCCTCCTAGCTGAAACATTGCATTCAAAGAGACCCCTCCTTATTTCCTGCCTCCTTTTGTGTGTGGCCCATTGAGTTTAACTAGATTTTCCAGTCCAAAGATATGAGAGAGGACCCAGGGCTACACCAATGAGGAAAGTGACATCTCCTCTCCAGAAATCATTAATTATTAATAGCCCTTCAGGGATAATATATTTTTTATGATAAAATGTTTATTTCTATGAAGATGACATATCATATAAAAAGTTATATTTAAATTATGAAAAAAACTTTACCACTAAACCTGTTTAGTTTATACAGATGTCTTAAGGTAATCCTGTGAAAATGATCAGGCATGGTTCTTGATTTTATATCTGATGTTCTAGATGGAGTAGAGAGTAAAAATCAAATTGTTGAAAATGGCATCACCTAAATTTCTACAGGGAATGCAATGTTTCTGTGAAAGGGAATAAGGAAAATTTTATTTCAGATATATTTGAGAACAACATGACTGGAGGAACAGAGAAGTTCTTGTGTGGTATTATGTGGCATAAATAGTGGTTTCAATGACTAAGAGTAAAGGGTACATGTCAGATATTAGCTTCAAAGAGTAGCAAGAATGATGAGTTGGAATCCTGGAGGATTAATCCATACATTTAGGTTTAAGGCTACTCACCCTGAGGTGAAATTTAAGAATTAAAAAAAAAAAAAATTCAGAGATTGTGTCCTGACTGTTTAAGTAAATAGGAATTCGTTTATGCTGCTTTCTTTTTGTTTCAATTTTTTATTAAATATTTTCTTAATTTACATTTCAAATGCTATCCCGAAAGTTCCCTCCCCCCTCCCACCACCCTGCTCCCCTGCCCACCCACTCCCACTTCTTGGCCCTGTCCTCTCCTCCCATTGATGGCCGACTAGGCCATCTTCTGCTACATATGGAGCTAGAGACACGAGTTCTGGGGGTTCTGGTTAGTTCATATTGTTGTTCCTCTTCTATGCCGCTTTCTAAAACAACTTCATACCACTGATACTCCTGTCCATTTTTTCCTGTAAATCCTAAGCGCATTTTACTAGTTCAGATTTCATATCCCTCTCATTCTCATACATGTCTCTTTTTTAAAACTAAAGCAATAATTTCAATACACTAGGTACCAAATATTTCAGGAAGGAACCTTGATCCTGGAGAAAAATAGAAGTCCTAAAATTATCTTGAGAAGATTTTCCAGTCAACCAACTTGGAGACAGAACCAAGGTACACCCTGCAGAATCACAGGCCTGAAGACACAGGTATACACAGAGCAAGGTGCTTGGAGATGACAGGATACAAAAATCAAGTAGCATACAAAGACCCAGAAAGGTCCTTAAAATTCCATCAGAGATTTAACTCAGCATGTGTGTGGGAAACATGTTCAGTTAGTGAAAAGAACCACAGAAATAGACTAAAGAAACAACACAATTATGTTAGTACAGAGATAGGAAGGGCGGTCGTTACCAGTAAGCAGACCGGAAAAAGACTAGTTTCCTTGCAGAGCATTCAGAAACGTCTTGCCAACATTTTAGGGAAAGAAGAGCCTCAAGGAAAACAGCCATCTGTATACATTTATAAATCTTAACTGCAAGAACCATAGCTATGTAAGCTATGTAGAAATAAATATAACATGCTCCTGTAGATGAACCTCAATTGGGTCCTAGATCTACAGGAAAATGGGGTTCCAATGGTTACAGGTGAGGAAGGAGTTGTCACGGATGACAAACAAATGGGGACAAAAGGGAGTGTGCTATCTGAATGTAATTTGTCAAATTGAACACCAGACTTTTAATAAGGAAGAAAATAGGGAAGTTAGGTGAGACATCGGCAAGGTTCAGTGAGGTTCCTTGATGCTTAATGACTCTTACATAAAACAGAGGAATGCAAACACAAAGACTAGCAGGAACTGGGCAATAAAACAACTGAGACAAACTCAGCTCTATCTAAGGTCAACTATATTCGTAGAAGCCAGGTGTGAGGTCTTTACACTCCCAGGGCAAGGGCTTTCACACCCAAGTCATGGTTCTAATTAGGGAATTCTGCTCTAGCTAACCTTTTCATGAATAATGCAATACTCTAAAACCACAGCCTGATCTACTTCCTAAATCATTGTAAATTCCTGTATATGGGAGCGACTTGGCTTTTATTCTAAGTGATAGTGTGGGGGGACTTTCTACTAATAAGTAATGTAGTCTGCCATATATAACTATAATAAGAATTCTAAGCTTACTTTGCTAAGCTTGCCCTGAGATTTCTAACTCCATGTAGTAGATAATAATGCCTGATTTCTTTCACTATCTCTCTTACAATACTAAAGACAATTCTGAATGTCACTGAATAGGCAACATTCTTACTAGATTCCAAGCCCAGGATCTGCTCAAGGACTATCTAGGACATTGGTGAAGACCATGTAATAAAGTTTGATTTTGCTTAGATATTTGGCAGTTCATTGCTTGGAGGCACCTATAGTAAAACCATACTGAAAGAAAGCACACAGATCCATTCTCAAGGAGAAGTTTGGAGCATTTGTTATACAGGATGCCAAGGTTCCAGGAGTCTAAGTTTCCATGAAACTCTTTGCCTCAGCCTGTCATGCGAAACACTACTGGAATGGATATAGCAACATGCACATTTACATATGTATGTATATTATGTGTAGTTATATTTTATGCATTTATATAAAAATCTTCAAAATATTTGAAATTCCTCTAATAAATGTTATCAGATAAACATTGAATAAAGAAAATAAATGTCATTATTAATAGTAAGCTGTGTGATCAAGCAAAGCTGACCTATATATTTTACATTTAGCATAAAAGTATAATAAACAGTTATTGTAATTTTCAAATACTTAAGTGGGGTCAGGTTAGATTTGAGTTGAGCAGGCAGGGTACTCAGCAGGTTATGGCACTTGCAGTAATTCACAAGACATGCATTCAGTCTCTGAAACAGTCATGGCAAGCTCACATTTTGTCTTCTTAGCCACACACACACACACACACACACACACACACACACACACACACACAGTGAATAAATTAATGTCAAAATAAAAAAAGAACGAATAAGATCTTAATTGGTTTTAGGAATAAGAAACACTAGAAAGTTTTTGTGTAAGGTTTAAAATAAACTTGAAAGGACTTGTACCAGTGTAGATATAACAGAAGAAAAACAGTTAACTTGGAGAAACTATACAAGATGAAAGACAGGGATAAAAATATGCAATGAAAATTAACCAAATTTCAGTGGGGTGAGGTCATATGCAAGAAGACTGAAATATGTGTGAATGGTGCTCTAGAGCAGAGGGATAAAAAAAATCTGAAATAGTAAAAATGTAGAATTTACCATTAAGACACACTCAGGTTATGAAAAAAAAAACACGGTCATTATTTACTGAATATAAAGAACTGTTTTATAATGTATTGAGGTCTATAATATGTACAGGTATTTCTTTGAAATATGTGAAAAATGAATAATCAAAATTCAAGTAAGAAAAATGATAAAACATAAACACATAAAAATACTGCAAATTAGTACATGAAAATTGTCAGGAGTCATCATAGGACAAACTAACCAGCAGGTGATCTTCCTGAGATGACTTTGCTTTAGATTATATTTTTGATGAAGCTCTGATAGGTAAGACATAGGGGTATATCATTTTAGGAAAGATTCCTGTTATTAATATGCTTTTCTTGTTGTTACTAAACATATATAACAATCAGAAGGAATTAGCCCATCCTCTTGAATAGGTTTCTTCAGATCTATGACTACAATGGTGTACTGTCTTTTAGTGATGATATATAAACAACTAGATGACTTAATTCTTAATGATGATCTTGTAAGAATTCCTAAAATTATTTCAGGAATTATTGAGCTCATTTATAGTGTGACTGCTATTAGATCATTTTCTGTTAATCAAAACTGCAATGAGAACTCTGTCAGTCTCTCATGTGTCACCAGTTAATTGCTTCTAGACAGTATTCAGACTTCTACTACCCGGAGCACATTCTAAGAGGTTGTAAAACAATAAATCGAAGGTCATAAAAAAGGAAATAATGGTTTATTATAGGTACTAGGAAAGAAGATAAAATATTGACTGGGTTTATCTTACAAAACTTCACTAATAACTTAGTTATGGTTTTTATCATGCAGTAAATATGTGAATCTGTGACAGGTGATGAATGTTTAACCAGACATTACTCCTAATAGACATGCATGTAAATATTCTCTGTTGTAAACTTCTGTTTCAATTTATGATTTGATTTTTTTATTTTTATTTTTTTATGATTTGATTTCATTGTGAACTTGTGATGAACTTTTTAACATGTGAATATGTATTCTGAAAGATATATAAGTACTGAGGACAAAAAGATGAAGAAAAAATTTTTCCCTTGTCCCACTTAGGATCTTTCTGCTCCTCCTACCCCTTTCTTAGATAGCTGTCATAGGAAACTTTTACAACTTAGTAATAAAGACAATAATCACTTTTTCTTCATGTGACTTCTGACTGGCAGGCTGAAAGTTGAAGCCATGCAATCCCTGCAGAGATAGGACAAAGGCCACATGACTTCATCCCCAGCTATTAAGCCACAGGTGTTAGTTACCTAAGCTAGGAGCATTTTACCCTCAGAAAGAGCAAGAAAGTTTATAGGACATTTTATAAGTTATTGTCAGCATTTCAGTATAGTTAGAGAGCTATAATGTCTGACTTTAAAGCCACACCAGAGTCCTAATCTATGCCCTGCCTTTACCCTTTCCAGGGCTGGAGGCTCCCAGCAGAAAATATGCTCAAGTTTATGTCATGAGAAAATGGAAGATAAAACTGAAAATAATAATTATGGCAACTACTTAGAACACTTAAAAAGAGATCTTAAGCACACTAATGTTGAGTACACTAATTCCAAAACTGTATATGAAAAATTTAAAATGACACAGTGATTTTGGAAAACAGTGTCTTTTTTTTCCATTTTATTAGATTTTTTCTTCATTTACATTTCTAATGCTATCCCGAAAGTCCCCTATACCCTCCTCCACCCCCTGCCCTGCTCCCCTACCCACCTACTCCCACTTCTTGGCCCTGGCGTTCCCCTGTACTGGAGCATATAAAGTTTGCAAGACCAAGGGGCGTCTCTTCCCAATGATGGCTGAGTAGGCCATCTTCTGCTACATATGCAGCTAGAGACATGAGCTCTGGGGGTAGTGGATAGTTCATATTGTTGTTCAACCTATAGGGTTGGAGACACCTTCTGCTCCTTGGGAAATTTCTCTAGCTACTCCATTGGGAACCCTATGTTCCATCCAATAGCTGACTATGAGCTTCCACTTCTGTGTTTGCCAGGAATTGGTATAGCCTCACATGAGACAGGTATATCAGGGCCCTTTCAGTAAAATCTTGCTGGCATATGCAATAGTGTCTGCATTTCATGGCTGATTTTGGTATGGATCCCTGGCTGCAGCAGTCACTGGTTGGTCCATTCTTTCGTCTCACCTCCACACTTGATCTCTGAACCTCCTTCCATGTGTGTTTTGTTCCTAATTCTAAGAAGGGGGAACATGTCTACATTTTGGGCCTCGTTCTTCTTGAGTTTTATGTGTTTCGCAAATTGTTTCTTGGATATTCTAAGTTTCTGGGCTAATATCCACTTATCAGTGAGTGCATGTTATGTGAGTTCTTTTGTGATATGGTTACCTCCTCAGGATAATATCCTCCAGATCCATCCATTTGCCTAGGAATTTCATAAATTCATTGTTTTTAACAGCTGAATAGTACTCCATTGTGTACATGTACCACATTTTCTGTATCCATTCCTCTGTTGAGGGACATCTGGGTTCTTTCCAGCTTCTGGCTATTATAAATAAGGCTGCTATGAACATAGTGGAGCATGGGTCCTTATTACCAGTTGGAACATCTTCTGGATATATGCCCAGGAGAGGTATTGCTGAATTCTCCGGTAGTACTATGTCCAATTTTCTGAGAAAACGCCAGAATGACTTCCAGAGTGGTTGTACAAGCTTGCAATCCCACCAACAATGGAGGAGTGTTCCTCTTTCTCCACATCCTCACCAGTATCTGCTGTCACCTGAATTTTTTATCTTAGCCATTCTGACTGGTGTGAGGTGGACTCTCACAAGGTTGTTTTGATTTGCATTTCCCTGATGATTAAGAATGTTGAACATTTTTTTTTTTCAGGTGCTTCTCAGCCAGTTGGTATTCCTCAGTTGACCATTCTTTGTTTAGCTCTGTGTCCCATTTTTAATGGGGTTATTTGATTTTCTGGAGTCTACCTTCTTGAGTTCTTTATATATATTGGATATTAGTCCCCTATCTGATTTAGGATTGGTAAAGATCCTTTCCCAATCTGTTGGTGGCCTTTTTGTCTTATTGTCAGTATCTTTTGTCTTACAGAAGCTTTGCAATTTTATGAGGTCCCATTTGTTAATTCTCAATCTTAGAGCACAAGCCAGGAATTTTTTCCCAGTGCCCATGTCTTCGAGGCTTTTCCCCACTTTCTCCTCTATAAGTTTCAGTGATTCTTGTTTTATGTAGAGTTCTTTGAACCACTTAGACCTGACCTTAGTACAAGGAGATAAGAATGGATCAATTCCCATTCTTCTACATATAACCGCCAGTTGTGCCAGCACCATTTGTTGAAAATGCTGTGTTTTTTTCCCCCCCTCTGGATGGTTTTAGCTCCCTTGTCAAAGATCAGGAGACAATTCATTTCTGTGTCTTCAATTCTATTCCATTGATCTACCTGTCTGTCACTGTACCAATACCATGCAGTTTTTATTACAATTTTTCTGTAGTACAGCTTGAGGTCAGGCATGGTGATTCCCCCAGAGGTTCTTTTATTGTTGAGAATAGTTTTTGCTATCCTAGGTTTTTTTATTATTCCAGATGAATTTGCAAATTGCCCTTTCTAACTCAGTGAAGAATTGAGTTGGAATTTTGATGGGGATTTCATTAAATCTGTAGATAGTACTTCTAGTACTATCTTGAATAGATAGATATAGGGAAATTAAGCTCCCTTGTCTCATCCCTAATTTTAGTGGGTTTGCTTTAAGTATCTCTCCATTTAATTTGATATTGACTATTGCTTTGCTATAAATGGCTTTTATTATGTTTAGGTATGGGCTTTGAATTCCTGATCTTTCATTTGAACAAGAAGGGGTGTTGTATTTTTTTCAAATGCTCTTTCTGCCCCTAAGAAAAGGATCATGTAATTTTTTTCTTTGATTTTGTTTACATAGTGGACTACATTAATGAGTGTTTTTATTCTGAACCAACCTTACCTCCTTGGAATGAAGCCTACTTCATCATGCTGAGTGATAATTTTAATATGTTCTTGAATTCAGTTTGTGAGAATTTTATTGAGTATTTTTGCATCATTATTCATAAGCAAAATTGTTCTGAAGTTCTGTTTTTTGTTGGATCCTTGTGTAGTTTAGGTATCAGAGTAATTGTGGCTTCATAGAATGAGTTAAGTAGTGTTCGTTCAGTTTCTATTTTATGTAATAGTTTGATGAATATTGATATTAGCTCTTCTTTTAAGGTCTAGTAGAAATCTGTACTAAATCCATGTGGCACTGGGCTTTTTTGGTTGTTTTTTTTGTTTTGTTTTGTTTTGTTTTGTTTTGTTTTGTTTTGGGTTTTTTGTTTTTTGGGTTTTTTTTGCTTTTTTGCTTTTTGTCATCTACTATGTTCCTAGGGGCAATGGGCCTATTTAGATAGTCTACCTGCTCTTGATTTAAGTTTTGTATGTAGTATTTGAGTAGAAAATCATCCATTTTATCTAGATTTTTCAGTTTTGTTTTTGTAGTAGGATCTGATGACTTTTTAAATTTCCTCCCTTTCTGTTGTGTCTTCCTTTTCATTTCTGATTTTGTTAATTTGAATACTGTATCTGGTCCCTTTAATAACTTTGGATAGGGATTTATCTATCTTGTTGATTCTCTCAAAGAATCAGCTTTTGGTTTTCTTGATAGTTTGATTCTATTTGGTTGATTTCCACCCTTATTTTGACTATTTTCTGCCTTTTACTCTTCTTGAATGTGTTTGCTTCTTTTTGTTCTAGAGTTTTCAGGTGTGCTGTTAAGTTGGTAGTGTAGGATCTCTCCAATTTCTTTACCAGGACACTTAGCATTATACATTTTACTCTTGGCACTGCTTTCACTGTGTCTTATAAATTTGTATATTTTGTTTCCTTGTTTTCATTGAATTCTAGGATGCCTTCAATTTCTTTATTTCTTTCCTATCCAAACAGTGGCTTTTAAAACTCAATCTACTTATCATATCAAATCTACATGAGGCAATCCTTCTGCTCTGCATATTTGGAAGGAAATTTAAGAACAAATACTTCAGCAATAATTTGCATGTGAACTCTATTTAAAACCCTGAATTAAAAACAGAATTTCTTCTCTCTCTTTCAACTATTGACTGGATAATTTAGGGATGATAGAAAACAATGTCAAGGTATTGCTGACAGGATAGGTCTCTTCTCAAACATCTGTTTTCTTTGTGGTGCTGCCTTCTTGTGACCTCCATTAACCTATCTGCATGTATGTATGCCTGCTATCTCAAAACAGTCCCAAACCTGTTATCTATATAAGAATATGAGTCCAATCAGACAATGTTGTAATCAGACAATATTGGCTTCATTTTAATGTAATCATCCCTGTAGAACATTATTTCTAATGTTAGCCATACTAACATTACTAAGCAATAACAATGTACTGAGAATTGTACATTCTTAGGAGTTATAGTTTTGACATGAATTCAGAAAAACTTAGCATGTTATGGGGGATATGAATTGCAAATCAAGTTGTGTTCCTGACGTAGCATATCGTATTATGGTAATGATAGTGCATTAGGAGTGTAACTAAAGAATGGTCCAATTATAGAGTTCTTATGTTAAGAGCTTTTCTTTCCTCAAATATTTATAAATACTTCCAACCCATTTCTCATCATATTGTCACCAGGGGTCATGGTTCTATATTTTATATATAGCAAACAGGACTAAAAATATTTAAGATTTAAATTCACCCATCCTTTGAAATACCAGGTGATAAAGCACAGATGTATACCATTGGAAGACAAAAACTTACCAGATAATTTTACCTCTTTCTAGGCAACTATAATTAGTAAGTATATATATATATATATATATATATATATATATATATATATATGATGTTAAAACAGCAGAAAATAAATGAAAATCAGAGGCAGGATGGTAAAAAATATGTCCAACTACATTTTTATTTATTGATTGAGTCTTGCATCTTTTAAAGTATATACAAAATAAAGGTAGCATTTTATGTTTTGTTAAGTACAAAGAAATAACAATTAGTCTTCTAACAAACAAATCTAATATCGAAAAGAAATAATTCCTGTTGGAAAATTGGCAAGGGATAATGTAGAAATTTTATTTTAAAAAATTGAGGAAAGTGAGCTGAACCTTCAATTCTATGCCAGCATCATATGCACTGTGAAGAGATAAGCAAAGAAAATATCTTTGTTGGCTACAAAACAGATAAGGACATGTTAAGACTGAAATATGAAGTTCTAAATGGAAAGAAAAAATTCCATATTATAAAACAGAGTGTGCAATTGAGTTTTGGGTGAGAACAACTCTACCCTCTTATAATGTAATCAGAAACCCAAGGATATAACTACATAACAAAGCACAAAACAGGAAAGAACAGCTTCTCTACATTGCTATAACTTCTCCAAGTTGACACCTCTGAAAGTGTCAGATAATGTGGCACTTCTTCCCTTATATTGTTCCTATTAAACATTTTGTCACAATGATGAGAAATCTAATACGGCCAGAAAATTGGTACCAGTCAAGTTGGGTGTCTGCTGTGGCTAATTAATTGTCCATTTCATTCAGAAATTTTTGAAACAAGAAAGAGAAAAGAATTTGGTTGTTCTTGGAGTTGTGGATAGAGAACAAGTAGAGTTCTATGACTAGGGCCTACAGAATAATTATGATGGACACTTAGAAATCAAGAACAGGAATTAACTAACAAAGGCTGTATGCTTATTAGGTTCTTGATAAGAAAGAAGATTTTATTTTAAATAGAACAAGAGCTTGTTTGTGTTACATTTTCAAATTGAGTTTATCTACATGTATTTTACATCCTGATACTTTGAGACGCACCCTAAACATAATGGGCTGAAGCATTTGACAAAAGATATGTCAAGGAAGTCAACATTCAAGACATGGTTCGTGAGTGCTTGTTTTATTCAGATTTATCATGAAATGTGGGAGCAAAAAATAATACAGAACATAAATAATTGAAAACATATACTGTTTAACAAGAAAAGGGAAAGGTTGAAGATCAACAGAAAGAGAATGACACCATTAAAAAGAACTAAAGTATTTTGTAAAAACCATAGTAGGGCATTGAAGACATTTCCACATGGCTGGAAACCACCCTTGGTAGGAAGAAGGCCTTAATGCTTTGAGCTCATTAAAAGATTTTATTTGAAGTCAGAAACTCCCAGGAATTTTGGTGATACAAGGCAACATAGTAGAGTATTCTTCTGAACTCAGACATCTAGACATGCAGAAGCCACTATGCTTGTAGTTTGCTTGGGGTTTACTGTCGAAGCAAGCTTCATCCATTGGTCTCATTGATGGTAGTTTTGTAGCCACGTAGAAAGACTGGAACTATCATGGAAACTTGCATCATCTTCATTTCAGAGGAAGTTTTACAAATGTATAGTATCTATTAGTAATGCTGGTGTGTCCCTATGAGTCTGAAGCACGAAACTCTGACAGTGAGAAGACTTCACAATCTCACATTGCACCACCATATACACTGGATGGCAGACATGGAACAATGGATTTTAACTTTTTCTTTTATTGGCTTTCCATCTTCTTTGTTAGTTTTATCATTACTTAGTATACCACATACCTTTTAGAAGTGCAAATAGGACAATAAATAGCCAGATAGGCAGCGATAATCCAAACCATCTTTCTGTAATAATGTCTTTTATAGTTAAATGTCTAAGATGGTTGATATCTCTGAATGAGCCATAACCAAATCATTCACTAAGACTTATGGGGTTCTCATCCACATCATCATAATAAACAATTCTGGGAAGGTTTTTTTTTTTTATTCAGTTACAATTAGTTTTATGAGCAATAGTACAAAAGATTTTCATCTTCTTGCTGTAGAGCTGACTGTCTATGCTGTCACTGAGTTTAATGATCTCTAGAGCTACTTAATGACATTCATAATATTGGGCTTTTTATTGATTCCTTCACTAATTGTACATTTTTGGCCTTTGAGTATAGCAGTTTATAACTCTAATACTCCAAATTCTCACTTAATTATAAAAGATCTCTTCCAGGGAGCTGGTGAGATGGCTCAGCAGGTAAGAGCAACCGACTGCTCTTCCGAAGGTGATAAGTTCAAATCCCAGCAACCACATGGTGGCTCACAACCATCCGTAACGAGATCTGGCTCCCTCTTCTGGAGTGTCTGAGGACATCTGCAGTGTACTTACATATAATAAAATAAAGTAAATCTTTAAAAAAAAAATTAAAAAAAAAAAAAAGATCTCTTCCAGTCTCATATTCCATAGTTATATTTTATTTATTGAAAATTTGAGAAACATTGAATTTTAGTCCTCAAGTTAATTTCTTTCCTGTTGCAAAATTTTTAATATGTAATGTTACATGGTAAATGTCTATGGATATGACAAGGATTGTTGAATATTTGAGCATAAGGTACATACACTCTACTGAATTGTCTGAGTAAACTTGACACAATCGCACAATTCCTTCAAAGCATAAATCTTTCCAGCTGGAAGCTGACAATTTACACAGGGAATGTCAGGCAGGTCATCTGTGCACAAAGAACCAGATACCACTCATTGTCAGTGGAGTGAACACCTGTGTAAAATCCACAGGCACTGGGAGGCAGGAGCAAGTTAGATGACAGCCAGAATGTTCAAACCTGAGAGAAATGTAAGGTTTTTTTTTTTTTTTTTCCATTCAAATACTAGCTAGAGTCACTGGTATTTTCTTATTATCTTTCCACAGGCAGCAATGAGTTCTCCTATCTCATAACCTTCATTTTAGCTTCAAGAGAATAGGTGATAAGAACTTGCTGACTCTTGGTACTCAGATTGTTTCTAGGAACATGCCTTGTTCACCAATAGAGTGAGACATCATTCTATACTATTTCCAGAGAGTGGCATTTTATCCTGGCATAATTGGTACACAGACAAAGTGGAATTAATAGTACTATACAAATATGATTCTCAAGGAAAGAAAACGAGCTTGCCATTGCCTAACTTGGCACATGCCAGGGACAGAACAAACCATGTGTTCTGCTTGCACAAATTGTCACTTTATTGCTGCTTCTATTTATAGAGTCACAGAATGGTGAGTTTGTGTAAAAGGTAGAAAATTTAGAGAATACAGATTATAATTCTCATTACAGAGATCAAAAATTGATATCATGAAAAACATGATAAAATCAGCATGTCAAAATTCACATAAGTTCAATTGTTCTGGAGTACACTCCTGTGCAGTCACCCTTTTAATACAAATGAGAAACCATAGGTAATGGGCATGTCTCTTGGAAAACAGTGAACAGTTAACAATGATTATGATGAATGCCTGAAGGGACAGAATTAAAGAAGAGCAAGTTCTTGAATATTAGTTTTCTACCTGACGTCATTCAATCCCTGAAGCTCAGAGTCTCTTAATTAATTCTATTCAAAGTACATGTAATATAAATCAAATCCAAGAAATAAGGAAGAAGAGTTTTGTTTTTTTAAGTGATTACCTTCTCATCTGAAACCACAACTTCCTTAATCAGGAAATAGTTACTGCATAAATATTTTGGAGCTATCATTTGTATCTTCAATCTTATCAGGGAACTCTTTGACAAGCATAATAAGCTTCATTTCACAGGCTTTCATTATGCTCAGCAAGGGTTCTTGTTGGTGCCTCTGCGTCTACCTTATGAGTTACTTTTCTCATTACTGTGACAAATATAAAAGCAAACTAGTGACTTAAAAAAAAGGTTTATCTTGGTTTAAAGTTTGACAAGAAGTACAGAGGGGCTGGTAAAATGACATGTGTTGCCAAAACTGAAGCCCTCAGTTCAATCCCTAAAAGATGTATGGTAAATTAGAGAATTGTATCCTTGTATGTTGGATTCTGATACCCACATGCAAATCCTGGTATAAAGTTCCTCACACAAGTACACACACATATACACACATTCACATATACACATCCTTTTACACACACGTACCCATACATACTCATGCTCACACAAACACACACACACACACACACACTCATACACTCACATACATACATTCACATGCACACATACATTCACATGCACACATAATTTTAAACACATTCACACACTCATACTCACATAAACATACACACAGACAGAGGAACACACACACACATACACACACACACACACACACACACACACACACCCCATATGCATAATCAAAACAAATAAAGTAAAATTTAAAAAATATATAAAGGTTATGGTCTACAATGTTAGGAAGTGTGAGAGGTGGGAGTTTGAAGCAATGTTCCCATTATTCCTTAGTCAGGAAATAGAAAAAAATAATGTCTATTGGTACTCAGCCACTTTACCCCTTTTTTTTAAATTATTATTTAGTGTAGATAAGCAGTGAGAAATTGGGTGTCATCCATATTCTAAAAGGGCATGTCTTTGCTCTTCCATTGAGCAGCTTTAGAAACAACATCAAAGACACACAAGATCCATTCAGGTAAACAAGATTAAAATTATCGACATGTCCCACCTCCTTGTGGAATACACGAACCCCTGTTTTAAGCATCCAGTGCGCTGCTTGCATTAAAATCTGTGTTCTCTTATCAGAATACTCTCTTTCACCTCACTCCAAAACATCTCATATTTCAGTTTTTCCAGTAGTTTCTAAGAAATGATTTCAGAAAGTCTTATGATGTATCAGTGTTCAGTATCTTCTCCAACAGTCCTCGCCCTAGCCTATTGATCTTTGTCCCAAGTACTAAGACTTTAATGTTCTGTCAAAATTTTGTGATTATGTTGATCCTCATAACTATCTGTGATTTGAGAATAAAGGAGACATTAAAAATAACTGTCTCTTAAAAATATTAAAAACAGTTTTTGGAGTTTCTTCACTTCAGGGATATGATTCTACCTCTACCTCTAATCACTATAGGGAGAATAATTCCACCCTGTGTTTGTGGCTTGGGCTGGGCTTTGTACCTGTGTTTGCAGAAAAGCAAGGTTACTCGATTTTCTGCTTTTGTAATACACTTTTATGAGACTATGATCCAGTTTAGCATATTTTTTCTTATATTCTTTACTATTTGTCTGTATAGCTTAGTAATTTCTAGGCCAAATGAGTCTATACTGGAAATAATTATGCATTAGTCATTGGTTTGGGGTCCTTAAATATATATTCATTTTAAATGAATTTCACTTTAGGATGGCATTGGGGAAGTGTCATTGGTTCCACATAATCACATATTCAATGGGGCTTCTCCCATCCTAGGAAAGGAATTTTTACTACCAAATAATATGCTAGCAGAGGTCAAAAGAGGGTGTTGAATTCCTTAGAACTAGAGTTCCAAGTGATTGTTGAGCTGCTGTATATAGATGCTGAGCAGAGTTCACTGGTGCCTTACATTTTCATTTCTAGCCTTGTCTCTCCTCCTTCTAAATCATGACTCCAGATATGAATGGGGCATATGTACTTCTAACTTGCAACTAACTACAACCTAAAACTGCAGAAGATCTGGTTCATAGTACAAAAATAAATAATAGTTGAATGCATGGTTGAGAAAAATTCTATAATCATGTTAATGCATGTGTTTAAAAAGAAAGAAAATTATTCTACATGTGTCACATTTAAGAAACTGTTTGTTTTGTTGCCTGAAGGTATTAGAATGAAAAATGAAACAGAAGGCCCTAGACACACAGAGCTCCTGTACACACATTCTCTATGAACAAATTATTAAATTATGGATTGTAAGTGGAAGCCTCCCCTTGGGCCAGGAATTTGAGAAGCAATGGTCTCACCTGTGCTCTCAGGCGTGTCAGCTCTCTTGAGAGACGAGCTCACTCCTTATGGGACCTGGGTATGAAGGGCTGTGGCACAGGGTCAGCATAGGGTGCAGATTCATCCCACATGCAGACACCAAACCCAGATACTATTGTTATTGCCAAGAAGTGCTTGCTCACAGGAACCTGATACAACTGTCTCCCCAGAGGATCTGCCTGATCCTGATCCAATACAGATTTGGATGCTCACAGCCAACCATTGGACTGAGCACAGGTACCACAATGGAGCACAATGGAGGAGTCAGGGGAAGGACTGAAGGAGCTGAAAGGGCCTTATCTAACATCAATGGGAGGGAGGTCCTTGGTCCTGGGAAGGTTTGATGCCCCAGTGTAAAGGAATGCTAGAGCAGTGAGGCTGGGGTAGCACCCTCATAGAAGCAGGGTAAGGGGAGATAGTATAGGGGGTTTACAGAGGGGAAACAGGTAAAGGAGATAATATTTGAAATGCAAATAAATAAAATATCCAATTTTAAAAAGTGGAAGCATCTTAAAAACTCTATGCAATATTAATAAATAAGCAAACTGAAATATGAAATGACAAAAATTTGATTGACATATTCTTAATTTGTGTGTCAATACTCAAAATGATGCTTAAATAAAGAGACTAGCTCTATTCTTAGAGGTGAATTAAGAATTATAGCTATTTCCATTTTCACATTAAGCAGTTAAGCATGTAGTTGCCAAAAGTAAAGTTGTATTATTTGCATTGAGTGAAAATTAATGTATCATTATGTGTGCATATCAGTCTAAATATGACACACTGATTCTTTATTTTGCCTGGGACCCATGGCTCAGGCTGCATATGTGGCAGAGAATGGCTTTGTTGGAGATCAGTGGGAGGAGCAGCCCTTGGGCCTGAGGGTATTAGATGGCCTAATGTAGGAGAATGCAGGGTGGGAAGACAGGCATGGGTGGGAGGGTGGGGGAGGATGCTCATAGAATCAGGGGAGGGGCAATGGAATAGGGAGTTCCCAAAGGGGGGACCTGGAAAGGAGAAAACAATTGAAATGTAAATAAAGAAAATATCCAATAAAAATGTTAAAAAAATAATGGCTTGTTGGATGAGTTATGAAAGAATTAATCAACTGTCACAAAATAAATTTAGGAGTTATATTTTCCTTTAGCCAGTATCATTTTAGAATTTGGTTCTCAAAGTAAGATCTATATGTCAACAATAAAGCTCAAAAATGAAAGCAGCATAGACAGTTACCTAGTTCTTTTCTAACAGGAGAAAGTGTGTAATATTTGTTGGCAGGACAGTCTTCCCTGATACTGGCAAGAGATTAGGAGATGCTTGGGGAGGGGAATCCCTTTTCATTGAAAAGGATTGGAAGATACAGCATTGTGTGTTTAAAATAGTACTTTTAACTTTTTCCAGGCACTCTGTTTGGAAATTGGCATGTTCTCTTTTTCTTGAAGCTCAAATAACCAACCCTGAAGAACACTTCAGCCAAATTCTGTGCAGAAAACAGTGACCTTAAGCCTCTCCAAACAACTGGCCTAGAAATCATTAACCTGAATGAAACTCATACTGTTGAAGCTGTAAATTATGATTTATCATTAAGGAGTTAATATTTTTTCAAAAACTACTTATTGTACAATAAAATTTATAATAAATTCAAGCACTAAGATGTTCAAATATCAAAAACATAAGTAAAAATAAAATTAATTCAACATTCTTCTGGATAACATCTCTATACTCAAATAGGTAATATTTATTGTGTATTTTATTTTTATGCTTTTGGCATTTTATGGCATATATAAATCAACCTGAGCACACATGCACACACATTTATACATGTGATTATTTTCATAAGTATTAAAAAGAATAAGCAATGACTAAGACTTCTATGGACATTGTTTTTCTACTGAGATATCACAAAAATGTTTCCCTATCAGTGCATAGCAAAATATTATAACTTTATATTCTCTCACTGTGTAATTTCTAAACTTGTTTTCAATTTTTTATGATACGGAAAGTGACACCATTTAGATTAAGCTTTGTAAAAGTGCACAATTGTCACTGTACCTTGACCTCATGAAATGTGTGCATCTGTTAATTTCAGATTCACTGAAGACCACACTCCCTTCAATAAACTATGCAAATATCCAAATCCAATATATTACCCAAAATATATTATCAATATTAGAGGACTTTGATAATATTTTAAATACTAGAAATTCATTTTCTTTATGAAGTATGTCACTTTCTTTATGCCCACTACTCTCCCACTTTAATAGTTGAAAAAGAACATAGAGGCGTCTCTGCACAACTAGAGACTGTAAAGCTAAGATATTAGTGAAAATATGAGAAAATATCATATCAGGTTGATTTATATATGCCATAAAATGCCAAAAGCATAAAAATAAAATACACAATAAATATTACCTATTTGAGTATAGAGATGTTATCCAGAAGAATGTTGAATTAATTTTATTTTTACTTATGTTTTTGATATTTGAACATCTTAGTGCTTGAATTTATTATAAATTTTATTGTACAATAAATAGTTTTTGAAAAAATATTAACTCCTTAATGATAAATCATAATTTACAGCTTCAACAGTATGAGTTTCATTCAGGTTAATGATTTCTAGGCCAGTTGTTTGGAGAGGCTTAAGGTCGCTGTTTTCTGCACAGAATTTGGCTGAAGTGTTCTTCAGGGTTGGTTATTTGAGCTTCAAGAAAAAGAGAACATGCCAATAAATATGATGATAACAATGTAGAATCATATAAATTCTATTTCAGAAATATATCTTCTATGTTCATAGATCAGAAAATTAGGAAATTAATACATAATTGTTAAAAGTTAGTATTTATATTCATTAGATAAAAGTCTCTTGAATTCAAGAGACAAAAACTCAAAAGTAGGTTTCTATAAAAAAAATGGTAGAGGTAAAGATTTCTCTTGTTATGTTTTTGAAAAAATGAAGTATAATACTATTAAAGAAATTTCTTTTCCAGTCAGAGAATACCTTGGGCGAATGTCAGTAATTCTGCCTTATAAACTGATAATACAGTGTAATAAAACATGACAAGGAGATCAAGAAATAAAGTCACAGATAGGTTAGGTGATCAAAGTGTGGAAATGAGTTTCTCAGCAGGCATATATATGAAAAGAATTCAGAGTCAATCTTTAGGAATTAAAAACTCTGGATTTAAGCTTCAAGATACTTAAGAATCTGAGACTCTGCCCGGCAGTGGTGGCACATGCCTTTAATCCTAGCATTCAGGAGGCAGAGGCAGGCAGATTTCTGAGTTCCAGGCCAGCCTGGTCTACAGAGTGAACTTTAGGACAGCCAGGGCTACACAGAGAAACCCTGTCTCAAACAAACAAACAAACAAACAAATCCCCCAAAACAAAACAAAACAAAACAACAAAAAAACGAACAAAAAAGCAAAACAANAAAAAAAAAAAAAAAAAAAAAAAAAAAAAAAAAAAAAAAAAAAAAAAAAAAAGAAAAAGAATCGAGACTCAGCCCTCAGCCCTCAGTCAATGTTGAGAATTGAAGACTTCAAAGTCTAGATAACTGTATTATAACTTTAGATAATTTATTTCACTAAGAAAGATAATATAGAGCCATAATTCAGGGATTTCAGACACATATGAGGTGACATTTTAGGACTGAAAGGCCTTAAATTTGTTAATAGAGATAGAAGGGTAATATTTAAGCGAAGGTGTAAATGATCGATTGTCCATAACTAGGGATTGCGATTGCAGTCTGAGCTAGTAGCCAAGCTCTCCTTCCTCCGACTCCACCAACAGTTTACAGCTTGTTCAGTTTAGTTTGGTACATGGTGAAATACTTTTCCTGCAAAATATCCATTCCCTCAAAAATACTTCTTTTATTATAAGGTACAAAAATAATTTAGAGAGCTATATATCAGTGTGTAGATGCTTATGATTGAAACATCACTTCTAATGAGATATTTCTACAATTTCATAGGCAATTAAATATAAAAGCACTAGACATTCTGAAAACTTAAATGATTAGTGGAAGCATTTTGGGATCTTCCCAAAATAAAGTAAACCAATATAGTTTGTACAATGGAAAGGACATGGTTTTCCAGGAATTATTTCTTTATTAATGTCAATGTGATTAACTGGCCAGCTAGTAACCGATCAAGAAGAATCATCTAATTCTAACTCAGGAGACAACCAAATGTAAAGAAAAGGGGCCTTTTCTTAATTGTGTGTAGAAGTATCACTAAGTGATTGATATGAATTATCACAAAGCAATGTTGGCTATTTTTTATTTTGACAGTGCTCCTACTGCTGCCATATTCAAATGTTTGCACAGGACACAAAGAGAAATCTGAGCCTAAGCACAAAATGACTAGCTGTACACAATGTATATTTTCAGAGCTTTCAAGACTCTGAGACCAAAACCTTGCAGAAGTGCACATTGATTTATTTTCAGTGTTTTGAGGAAACTTAACCCTGTTCTTCACAAAAATTGCTGATATTTATGCTAGAACTTACCATATAGGTTTTCCTTTTTCTGTCTGGTTTTAGCAGCACTATTTCTTTTTTTATTTTATTTTTTATTTTTTTTACTTTCTGACAATAGCCATTCTAACTGGTAATGATAACTCTGTGATTTTGATTTGCATTTCTTTGACAGCTAAAACAGTTAAGGTCTGTTTTTTCTTTTTGTTTGCCTGTTTTTTCCCAGGAACATGCTGGCTGTGAGAAAACTATTTATTCATAACATTTGCCCAGATTTAACTGTAGATTTCTTGTTATTGAGCACTTGGCATTGTTCTATTCATTTATTTTGGTTCTCATTACATATTTGATCTTTGATCAGATATTTACTCAAATAGGCTGACTGTGTGGATTTTGTGGAATGAAACAGATTGTGATGGTTAGTGCAGCACACTTTTCTCTTGCAGTGTTTCTTCTCTGTTGGTTCCTTCTCAGCTCCTTGATTCTTAGTAGCTACATGCCCTCCCCCTCTACTCTAAGGCAGATTTGACTTCGTGTGACCCACAGAGTTGTAGCCTTTCTTACACTTTGACTTCTGGGCAGACCCGTGTCTGATTTAGCTTGCACGTTGCTGTTGTCCCTTCCACTTTATTGATTGAAGTTTGTGATATCTGGCCNTGTTGGTTCCTTCTCAGCTCCTTGATTCTTAGTAGCTACATGCCCTCCCCCTCTACTCTAAGGCAGATTTGACTTCGTGTGACCCACAGAGTTGTAGCCTTTCTTACACTTTGACTTCTGGGCAGACCCGTGTCTGATTTAGCTTGCACGTTGCTGTTGTCCCTTCCACTTTATTGATTGAAGTTTGTGATATCTGGCCTGGGTAAGAATAGCATTATAGTCTTTGTTTAAGGGTTCAGTTTCAACATAAATCTCATCTTTCTCCCTGTATTCTTTTTCAGGACTTCTTGAGTGGCCATCGGGGGCGCTTTGGATCTCTGGGCTTTTCAAGTTTCTGTTAAGTGTCTGTGTTTATCAGTCTTATGCATGTGGAAGTTATTGTATTCTTGAGGGAATCAACCTTACACCACATTCCTTGAAACTCGTATAACTTTTGGAAAGCACTTACAGTCCAAAGGCAGAAATGTTTCATAGGTCTTCCAGGTGATATTTTAAAATGTTCAGCTTGCTTACATTAAGTAGAATAAACAAGGGATGTTTCTGAAGCTCCTGCACTGGATATGTGGTCAGGTCCTCATTTTGCCCTGCCTCCTCTCTTTTGATGAGAGGAAAGATGTCAGTGTAAATTTTAAGTTTCTTAACAAGTAGAGCATCCTTCTCAGACAACTTGAAATGGTAAACATTACCTTCAACCTCCAAAATGGTTAAGGGACTTCCTCAAAATGATTACTTTTTGGATACCACTAAAGGTGAGGAAGCCAAGTCAGCCAATGAAGAGCAGAGAGCTTGGGGTTGTGTTCACTTTCATGTGGCAGTAACACCAAGTTTCAGCTGTTACCAACTTGCAGCCCTGGCAACAACAGTGGGTTTCAGCACTTCATACGATAGGATTCAGCACCTCACTGATACCTTGCTAATTCATTGAGCTCATTCAGCAAAGGATGATTTGTTGTTTTTCTGCCAGCTGGTGTGAACAAAGTTCAAAAAAATCATGTCAAATGGGAGCTTTGAAAAAGAGCTGGCAGAGTGACATTTTTGCCAGAGAGCTCTGCCTTTTCAGAGTGCACCAATATGAGGGGGCTGGCACAGGTCTTGGTGGGGAGAAGAGACATTGTTGTATTTTGCCTTTTAGAGACAGAGCATCACTTTGTAACTTTATCTGGCTTGAAGTGCCAGGTTGCCCAGGCTAATCCCCAAATGTATATCTTATCCTGTCTTGACCTCCAATGTATTGAGATTACTAGCATACATTTTCACACTGAGGTAAGTTTCATCTCTCTCTGTGTGTGTGTGTGTGTGTGTGTGTGTGTGTGTGTGTGTGTGTATTTCACACAAACTCTTGTGTCTTCAGTAAACACATTTGTTCATTACGTTTGAGTAGGTAAGAAACAACAAAAACATAGAAAATAAAATGAATTGTACTATGCCATGGCAAGGTAAGGTGACTATATCACAATAAATTATATACTTTATGAGTAACTAGGACCTGTGACCTCTAAGTTTTCAACTTTAGTAATAAATGATAAAAGGATAGAAATAGTATGTTAATAAACAGATTTTAAAATTTTAAACTGGTGTGATGGTCAAAAAAAGCAAAGTTAACCTTTGTCATATTTTTCCTTTAATTTTTTATTAAATTAATAAAATTTATTTTAAAATACAACTCAGTTTAATTTACAACTCAGTACTGACATTTTTAAGTCATCAAAATAATGAATAATAGTTAATGTCTCTTGAATATACATAGTATCTTCCGAAGCTAAAGTAATATGCACTCAAACAGTTTTTAAAATCTATTTGGAACATTAAACATGATAGAAATAGGAAAAAAAATCTCTTATAAAGTTCTCTATGAATGGAAATTGGAACAAGTTCCTGGTTAGACAGAAACAATTCCGTCTCCAAGGAAGAATATGCAGTTTAACTGTGGCTTCATAGAATAAATTGGATAGTTTTCCTTCTCTTTCTATTTTGTGGAATAGTTTGAAGAGTATTGGTATTAGGTCTTCTTTGAAGGTCTGACAGACTTCTGCATTAAACCCATCTGATTTTTTTTTGGGGGGGGTTGGTAGGAGACTTTTAATGATTGCTTCTATTTCTTTCTATTTCTTTAGTGGTTATGGGACTATTTAGATCATTTATCTGATCCTGATTTAACTTTGGGACCTGATATCTTACTAGAAAAATGTCCATTTTATTCAGATTTTCCAATTTGGTTGATTATAAGATTTTGTAGTAGGATCTGATGATTTTTTGAACTTCGTCCATTTCTTTTTTTTTCCAAATTTTATTAGATATTTTCTTCATTTACATTTCAAATGCTATCACGAAAGTCCCCTATACCCTCCCTCATCCCCCGCCTGACTCCCCTACCCACCCACTTACACATCATGGCCCTGGAGTCCCCCTGTACTGGGGCATATAAGGTTTGTATGACCAAGTGACCTCTCTTCCCATGATGGCCAACTAGGCCATCTTCTGCTACATATGCAGCTAGAGACATGAGCTCTGGGAGTATTGATTAGTTCATATTGTTCTTCCACCTATAGGGTTGGAGACCCCTTCAGCTCCTTGGGTACTTTAGCTCCTCTATTGGGAATTCTGTGTTCCATCTAAACGCTGACTGTGAGCATCCACTTCTGTGTTTGCCAGGCACCTGAGACTCTCTCTTCTGTCTCTTGTATTCTGTTGGTGATGCTTGCATCTATGACTCCAGATCTCTTTCCTAGGTTTTCTATTTCCAGGGTTGTCTCCCTTTGTGATTTCTTTGTGGTTTCTATTTCCATCCTTAGATCCTGGATGGTTTTATTCAATTCCTTCACCTGTTTGGTTGTGTTTTCCTGTAATTCTTTCAGGGATTTTTGTGTTTCCTCTTTAAGGGCTTCTACCTGTTTACCTGTGTTTACCTGTATTTTTATGATGAGTTATTTATGCCCTTTTACAGTCCTTTATCATCATCATAAGATGTGATTTTACATCAGAATCTTGTTTTTCTGGTGTGATAAGATATCTGGGGCTTACTGTTGTGGGAGAACGGTATTCTAAAGTTACCAAGTAGCCTTGTTTTCTGTTGCTTATTTTCTTGCCCTTGCCTCTCACCATCTGCTTACCTCTTGTGTTAGCTGGTCTTGCTGTCTCTGATTATGGCTTATCTTCCTGCAAGCCTGTGTGTCAGTACTCCTGAGAGACCAGTTCTCTCCTGAAGGAATTTGGGTATGAAGCGCTGTGGCACAGGGTCAATTGTGGGGTGTAGACACAAACAGAATGGATCCTGTTTCTGGCTGTCCCTTGGTTCTTGTGCCCTGATGGTTCTGGGAGAGTCGCTCTTGGGCCAGGAATTTGAGCAGAAGAGGTTATCTTACCTGTGCTCACAGGTGTGTTGGTACTTCTGGGAGAAAGCTCTCTCCCAGCAGTATTTGGGTATGGAGCTCTGTGGCACAGGATCAGCTCCAGGTGCAGACAGAAGCCAGATGACCTTTGAAATATTTTGATATGTCAAATTATGATACATTACACAGTAAATTTGTAAAATCAAAATATAAACATATACTGATTCTAGTCAATAACTTATCAACCCCTTATATTACGTTCATTCAACATATATTTTAGACTTAGTAGCACACTTATGAAAATTATTAAATAACCAATTATGACATTAGTTGTATGTCATCAATTCAGAGCACATCAGCCTATCAGAAATCCCAGTGCTGCTCAGGCAAGATGTGCTTTGCACTTTACTAAGCAATTATTATTTCAGAAAATGCTGTAAGGAAGCTGGTGCTAAATTTCTCTTTACTCATTCATTCAAAAGAAACCAACAATCCAGTCCCAATGTAATAGAAGCAATTTTTCTGGCCTTCAACTTAAGTTCATTTGTTACTGCATTTCAATAAACCATAAAACAAAAGAGAACATTGTGGTTAGTATTGAACAAAAGGAAGCAGCATCACACACAAGTATTGCAGCAAGTGGAAAGGAGAAGTTCTGCTACTTGGATAGTTTATTTGTTGAGCAAGTTCTACTTCAACTGAATAAAATTAAGTAACTGGACATTTTCAAAGTTTGATTTCTCCATGTATTCTTTGTGCCTGGCCCAATAGATTTTCTTGTCTTTAATGTTTGTCTGAATTTACTTTTCCTGTTTCTGTGGTAAATATTGTGACAAAAGCCACATAGGGACAAAAGATTCTGGTTCACAGTCCCTCGAGGCAGAGCAGTCAAGGGGAAGCGATTTGGCACATTACATCTATAGTAGGAGAGCAGAGAACAATGGGTACATGTTTGCCACGAATCAGCTCATTTCTATATTTATGCAGTTCAGGGTAGAAATGGCCCATTCCAAAGTTAAATGTACCTTCCTACATCAATTAATCTCATCAAGATAATCCTTCACAGCCTTGCACAGAGGCCATCTTTTAGCTGACTCCAGATTTTGTCAAACTAAAAATACTACCATAAATCTTATTACTTCTTGAATGATATCCGGGGAAAGACTCATTTAGACTAGTATTTTAAACCTGAAACATATAAACAACCCCATGTGACTTATCACAATGTCAATCTCATGCAGCAAGTACATGCAGAGCCAGAGATTCTTCATTTTTAACAATCTTTTGTAAATTTCAATGTTGTCTGGACAAACTGGCCACAAGAGATTAGTGGATGGTTTACTTGCTGGAGTGCTATTTCAAAAGAATGGTTATTTGGAACTTTCTTTAGCATAATGGACAAACTGAAGTTCATTATCCTAGGATTCCTCTCATGTGGTTGCTGCCTTGTTTTAGTGAAGGGATCATAATAAATTTGCCTATTTCCTGGTGATATCAGTATTTTTTCAGGTATATAATGGTGTATAGACCTTGATGGAAGAAAAAGAATGTTCCATGTGACTGTTGGGATCCTGGGTTCTTGAATCTATTTTACTTTCAAGTGAATAAAAACAATTTGGAAACAAGTATGTGATCCCATGCTTGACCAGTACCATACCATGTTATACCTATTTTCAAAGACTTGGCTGTGGATGAGAGGGTGCTGAGAGAGAGAGAGACAGAGAGAGAGAGAGAGAGAGAGAGAGAGAGAGAGAGACAGAGACAGAGACAGAGACAGAGAGAGAGAGTCAGAGACACAGAGATAGTGACATGTCTGACAGACAGACAGAGAAACAGAGATAGTTATATAGAAAAAAAATTTTTTCACATGCTGGTCTTGGAATGTGGGGCATTGGGCTATACACAGACAGACTTCTCTCCAGTTGAGCTGAGGTCTGAACCCTGGAATGGTAATAATTCAACTTCATGACACTGTAATTGTTCCCTTATACTCCTGGAACTCTGGCTCCTGCCTAAGTTACTCCCCCCCCCCCCGCCCCCCAGCTCCCACAAGAGAAGCATGGCTAGAAGTCAATTAGGCAATGGCCCAAGCTTCTGACCTTCAGGCTAAACTCCTCCCCAGTTTCCTAGCAACAATAAGATAAGACTGCATACTTTAAAAGGGGCTGATCGGCCCCTGCTTGCTCTCTTACTAGTCTCTCTTACTTCTCACTCTCTTACCTCTTACCCCTCACTCTCACCCCCTCTCTCCTCTCTCTTTGTATTCTCCTCTCCTCTCTTACTCTTACTCTCTTTCTTACTCTTTTTCTCTAGCTCTCTTTCTCTCTCTCTCTCTCTCTCTCTCTCTCTCTCTCTCTCTCTCTCCCCTCTTTCTCCCTGTCTTTCTATAATAAGGCTCAAAAACCATAGACAGTCGCTGTTCATCAAGGCTTTGCTCACTCTTGTCATTGTTGGGAACCTCTTCCCTCATCCCTCTCTCCTAAAACCCCTGGTGGCTTTAGCAAAGTAACACTGGGGCTCCCCAGGGCTTTAGGAAAGTAGCTCCAGGGCTCCCAGGTAGGACTGCCCCTTGCAACTCCCCCCGCCCCAAGAGTGGGTCAGAGGCTTAGATGCACACCCAGGGATGAGTAGAAGGTAGATAGCAGCCCTCCCACGCCTGACTGACCAGAGAATAGGTGGAACTCTGGCAGGGTGTGGGTCTTCCCCTTCCCCATGTTCCCTAGGGCCCCCCTTTAATTCCCAACACTAGGAGACCAGAAAAGACACACTCCCCTGGTCTACTGGCTTGGGTGACATGAAAGAAAACACTCAAGCACCCATGCCAGCCAAAAGAATGGCACCAATGTACCTTCTGTGGTAGGACACTGAGATGGATATAGGTGTGATAAAGAGGTTCACATGGTGGGAAGATGGAAGAGAAAGGAAAGATGAGTGGGTTATATACCATGGAGATAGGAAATGAAGACTTTTCAGCTGTGAAGAAACAACAGATATGCGGAGGTCATGGTGAGGTCCTGGCCTGGTATGCTGTCAAGTGCCATGTCTGAGTCTGTGGCCCTGCTGCAGCTAGGTTCTATATTGATATCTATGGCCTTAGTTACTACCAAAAGCCAGTCAGATGTCCATGGTCTGGGCTACCACCAGAGATAAAGTGGATATCATCCATGCTTACTCAGGATGGACATGCTGATCTTAGTGTTGTGCTGCTACCTGTGGTCCTGGGGATATACAGGCATACACTGCTGCCAGGGTCCATGTCTAGGTCCATTGCCCCAGGGTAGCTGGGGTCTGTGTTTATGTCCTAGGGCCACATGACACAAAAGTGCATGTTGATGTCCCTGATCTGGACCACTGTGCTCAGCTGGTCCTGTCTCTTGCTAGAAACCACACTTGGAAGATTAGTCCCTTTACCTCACCTGAGCAGCACAGTCGAATTGACCCAAGGACATGTGAGCAAGAGAGCTGACCCTGTCCCTTGCCAGCTGTGGCATTAGCTGCGCTAGCTAGGGCCTTGTGAGAGAGGTCACCTTGATGATGATGGCAAAGAAGAGCTGGAGGGCTGACCAAGTCAGATATTTGACCAGATCCAGATATTTGATTTGGTCCACCCCAACATCTATCCCATGTATGATCGGCTGGAGAATGTGAAAGGGCTGCTCCTGTAGACTCAAAGCTGTGGGATCTCCATGACATGAGTCAACAAGTGGATAACCAGGAGAAATTCTCATGAAGTTCCAGTATTAACAGTGTAGCAGCAGCCAGAGGCCTTGAAACAGACTAAGATTCATTGCAATGAACATTTGCAAGTTAAGAATATAGTGTGTGGCACTATGACACACTACAGCTTCCAGGACAACATCATTTGGTTGTTGTTGATAATGGTGGTGGCAGTGGTGGTGGTGGTGATTGATTTTTCTCTTATTTTCTTTGTAGGGGGACAGGAACATGAATGGGATTGTGGACATCCTTGTCTAAGTCTTTTCACTGAACAATGACCCATATAGGCAATCTGCTTTGTAAATGAATGTGCATGGAAAAAGAACTTACAGGCATACATGGAAACACTTCCTCATAGGCTCCAGATGATATCACTGATCAAAAGAATAATTGTGTTTGTTTGGGCATTCTATACTTCAACTCCAAGGAAGTGGTTGGCTGTGCATTTAAAGGTTAGATCTCACTGATCTTCATATGCAAATAAGCCATATAACAGAGAAAAATTGGAAAGTTGTGTTATACTCAGACAGAACTGAGGACATTCAATCAGCTAAAATAAACATCTTAGGGTTACGGTCACATGGATAGTGCAAGTCTTGATTCCAGCAGTCTGGAGGCAGAAAAAGGTGGATTCTATGAGTCAATGTCAGTGTGGTATACATATGTTTCAGGAAAGCAGACCATTTGGGGAACATTAAGAAGACAAAAGTCACTATTTAACAGAGAATTTCTAGCCTGTTATTGTGAAACATGTAGAATATGCCTTTCAATATGATGAACAATTAGGGGCATTTGATATTGTTCAACTAAAATTCATTGTTAATTTTTTTTCTGCTTACTCCTATCCTTCTACCACACTTTTATCCCCACATGTTCAGAGCAAATCAATTTTCAATATTTTGATGATTCTTCCAGACATCTCAGAAGAAACCCACTTTTCAATGTCTTTATTTATGATAAGGCACTAAAGTCCAGAAAACCAAAGGTGGTCAACATGAATGATGAATTCTTTCAGACTTAATGTATAATTTTCTTCACACTCTTCATTATGTATGAGACTTATGTTGTATCCCCCCCACCCCCCATGATGATCAATTCAGTCTTTCTGGTATTGAAGCCTCCCTCAACCTTGGAAATGAATACAAGTACCAAGTGCTACACCCTGAACAATAATTCTTTCATGTTTTGCTATCTTATAGATAATTGAAGGATATCATAAAGGTAATAACCACAATTACTAGGTGCTTACTGTTCAATAGCTAGTTTCCTCTTTCACCCATAAATTCGTTCAGCACTTTCACTGTGTCAGGTCTGATATCAGGGATTCATCATCTTGCTACTTAATGAGATTCTCACAAATGCCACTAGCATTAATGTACTCAAGAGGAGTCCAACAATTTCCAATGATAGGACTAATGTCTTCATGGGCTGCCAAAGGCCAAACAAGTAAACAGTCCAGATGATTTGGAGGGTAGCCTAGATGCTTTGGTGACTCAACAGGGTAGGTAAATGGTGTCACCTGAGAGTTTCTTAGATATAGCAACGGTGGAAAGCACTACCTGGCTATATCCCATGACTCCTGAGTAGTGTTGCTCGATATCTTTCTGTAGTAATAACAATGTAGGCACTAGACAGGGTTGGCATAATAGCATAGATTAAGCTTCTAGACAGTTTAGTACCAGGAGCTTGTGTAGGCACTATACATGTTTCACAGGTTAGAAGAGTGAGCATTTGCATAATGAGATGCTATGTTATGGATTATTGAGAAAAGTTCCTAGATCTTAGATATTAGAGCAAAATAAGGATAAATAATAATATGTGATCAAGTTTAATACTCTAACAAATGGACAACCCATAGCAGGCATTCAGTAGAGAAAATATATCTCTCGACTGAAAACGTCCTAAACAAAAGAACCAAATTGTACTCTATTGTTGGAAGGGTAGGCAAAGGATACCAATAATAAGACAAAATAGCAGCCTAGAGAATGAGAAAAGATTTTACAAATTACACTTCCAACACAGGGATAATAATCAAAGTATATAAAGAACTAAAAAACCAGCCAACAAAAAAAACCTAAATAATCCAAGTAAAATAAGGTACAGATCCAAAGAGACATTCCACCCTACTGCAAGGACACCTGTTTAGCTAGGTTCCTAGAAGCTTTATTCATAGTAGCCAGAAACACAAATCAACCAAAGACTCTCATCCATAATATTTCCTGTCTGATAGAGCCACAGGGTTGGAAATGGAAAAGGACCCTGAGGAAAAGAAGGTCCAGTGACAGGCCCAAAATAAGATACAGCTCAAGGGGAGGTCTCAAGGCCTGACACTATTACTGAGGCTATGGATTGCTCCCAAAAAGAGACCTAGCATGACCACACTCTGGAAGACCCAACAAGTAGCTGAAAGAGTCAGATGCAAATATTTGCACGCACTCAATGTACAGAAGCAGCTGAGGAGAATGGTGACCCTGTAGGAAGATGAGCAGTCTCAATTAATCTGGAACCCTGAGATCTCTCAAACACTGGACCACCAAACAGGCAACATATACTAGCTTATATGAGGCTCCCGACACACATATAGTGGAGGACTGCTGGGTCTGTGTTCATTCAGAGATGATGCACCTAACCCTCAAGAGACTGAAGGCCCCTGGGAATTTAGAGGTCAGATGTAGTGGGGGGTGTGGAGACATCCATGTGGAGACAGGGGGTTTGGAGGAGGTATGGAATATGGAACAGTTAATTAATTAATTTTTTTTAAAAGAAAAATGTTGGGGGCTGGTGAGATGGCTCAGCGGGTAAGAGCACCCGACTGCTCTTCCGAAGGTGATAAGTGCAAATCCCAGCAACCACATGGTGGCTCACAACCATCCGATCTGGCTCCCTCTTCTGGAGTGTCTGAAGACAGCTACAGTGTACTTATGTATAATAAATAAAATAAATCTTTAAAAAAAAAGAAAAGAAAAAACAATAATGTAAATTTACAAAAGGAGTATTACTCTGCTGTTAAAAACAATAATGTTATGAAATCCACTAGGCATATGGATAGAGCTAGAAAAATTATGCTAAGGAAGGTAACCCAGACCTAGAAGACAAACATATACTCACTAATATGTGAGCATTAGCTGTTAAATAGAGGATAATCATGTTATTACCCACAGACTCAGAGATAGTAAGTACCACAGAGGGCTCAAGGTAGAACTCATATTCTCCCATGGAAGAAGAAATAGAATAGATTTTAAGGGTGGATTGTGCATAGTTGAGGATTAAAGTTGGAGATACAGGGCAACAGGGTTAAAAGGAAATAACACTGGGAGAATGCCTGGAATTGCAGGGTATTTTGGAGGTAATGTAGAAATATATTGTGTATATGTATGTGTAAATATATATATATATATATATATATATATATATATATATATATATATATGTGTGTGTGTGTGTGTGTGTGTGTGTGTGTGTGTGTGTGTGTGTTTTATATATATGTGTGTGTGTGTGTTATTCTTTCTGTTGCTGCCTTTTGTCATGGAGATCCTCTCAATTATTGATGCCATTATTGGTTCTCTCTTTCTAAATAATTTCTGATTCTTCTATATATTATTTCTTATGTTTCACATTATTACTCCAATTAAGATAAACCAGTATCAGTATAGTCTGGGGGGACTGACTGAAAGACAAACTCTAGTTTGTCTTTGCTCCTTGTTCATGATTCTCTTACAATCTTAAAGATATACCAACTCTCGACTGTGATATTTTTAGGCAGTATGTGTAGCCTCCCTCAGCCTTGAAGCAGATTGATTCAGACTTTGCTGCCACTGAATATGAGATCACCTGCGGTGTAGCCTTCCAATTTAGAAGGCTCTATTGTTATGTGAACTGCCTCTTTACTTCTCCAAAAATCATGCTACCTGCTGAGATAGCCTTGAGACATTTCAGAGGCATATCCTGCACATGAGACACATCCTGCATGTCGTCTTCAGGCTGACTCCAGGCATCAAGAATGGACTGGCAGGGGTGGGAGGGTACCCTCTTTATAAGCACAGACTCTCATTAAACTCTGGGGGCCTTGATCAGAGAACTTTGTCTTGGCCTCGTTCTTTTCTTGCCATCTAATCTCTTTCAGCCCTAGCCTTCCTTTCAGGAGAACCCAGTTCCTATGGCCACAGGCGGCTCACAAGTATGAGCTGTAGCATAGAAACCAACCAGTCTTTATTATGAATTTTCAGTAACATTTTACACATACACACAGACATACACACACACACACACACACACACACACACACACAGAGAGAGAGAGAGAGAGAGAGAGAGAGAGAGAGAGAGAGAGAAAGAGAAATACTCTGATATATTTCTGATCTTGATCTACAATATATATTAAATACTTAACTATAGTTAACAAACCTTCCTTACTTGGAATGCAACAGAGTAAACCAAAGTTATCCATTCTCAGAAGTAGACAGTCTTCAAAATATGTGATTATGAATGTATTGACACTGCCTTTCAAATCCAAACATGAAGATGCTAATGATGTGGCAAGCTCTCTGGGGAATAGAAATAAGTATAGCTAGTACAGATGGTGACTGACCAGGACTCCATATCCTTCCTAGGAGGAAAATGAGCATAATTTTGCTTAGGTTGACTTCTATATGCCTATATATTGATATATTCTGAAGGATTATCTTCTATAAAGCTCAGGAAAAGTTCTAACTCATTTGATCCTGCCAGTTTCGAATTTTTCTGGCCTGGAGTATCATATGTAGTATTGAGATAGTACTAGAAATGAAGACCAAGTCATTTATTAGAGTTTTCAGTGACTGGACTTCTGATGAGCTCTTCATAGAGATGAAATAAAATGCACTGTGTTTCCGATTCTATTGAGCTTCCTCACTATGATGGTTTGTATATGCTTGGCTCAACTAGTGGCACTATTCGGAGGTTTGACATTGTTGGAGTAGGTGTGTCACTGTGGGCATGGGCTTAAGACCCTCATCCCAGCTGCTTGGAAAGTCAGTATTCTGATAGCAGCTTTTAGATGAAGGTGTAGAACTCTCAGGTCCTCCTGTACCATGTGTGCCTGGATGCCTATACATTCCTGACTCAATGATAATAGACCAAACATCTGAACCTGTAAGCTAACCACAGTTAAATGTCCTTATAAGAGTTGCCTTGTTTATGGTGTCTGTTCATACCAGTAAAACCCTAACTAATACACTCACTGTATGTCTCAGTGTGAAATCACTGTAGTTTGAAGCCAAGTACAATATTGAGTATTTCCAATATTTAGTTTCATGGAAGAAGGTTGTGTCATTGACAGTGAATTTGTACTTGTCTGGGAAATATTATACATCACGTTGAAAGTTTTACTTTCAATGACATTAATTCTTTGAGGACGATCTGGTATCCTTTCCAGGATCAATAGTTCTGCCTAGGTTCAAGGCAGGACAATCATAGGCTATGTGACCATGTGAAGTTTTTTTACCCTAATTTGTACATAAATGGCATTAACACTATGGTTCACATGCAGTCCATCAAAGAACTATAAGACCTTATAAACGCCCAAACCATTGATCAATAGCAGAAGAATAAAAAACTGAATTTTGCTTCCAAATATGGTACATTTACTGCCCTTAAAATCTGTAGGGACACAGAATCATGAGATTGAGTAAAAGAAAATTGAGAAAATTTGCATTATTACCCCTGTCACAAAGATGACAAATGATTCTCCCTAACATCCTGAACAGTACAAAACTTACAATTATTCAAATGAACATGTAAATCACATGTTCATTATAAATAAGCTCAAAGAGGATTAAAGAGGCTTTAGAGGGGTTTCATGTTCAGCAAAGCTATGAAAGCAAGTGAGGTGCTCAAGGCCTACAGCCATGTTCTCTGGACAGCACTAATGGTTGTGACAGTGCCTGCAGAACAGGATCAAAGCTGGAGCAACTGACCTCCTCCACCCAACCTAATTCATTCTCTGAAATTCAGAAATTCTTAGTTAACCCTAGTCAAGATATGTGTAATATAAATGAAATCTAAAACTTTTTAGAGAGATAACAGTTTAAAATGACTGCCTTAGTTTCTTAATTCACAACTTCCTTAATCAAGAAAGTTCTCTTTCATAAATATGTCAGAGCTCCATTTGCAACTAGAACATTTCTTTTGAAGTGAATATTTCATTTCAAATAAGCTTCATTTAATAGATTTTAACCATGCTCCCAAATAGTATTTCTCTGTTGCCAGATTACCTGCCACATGTATTACTTTTATCAGTGTTATGAAAAATACCTTAAAAGAACAAATGAAGAAACACAAAAATTACTTTCACTCACAGTTAAGGTGGCACAAAATCACCTTGGAAGGGAAGATCATGAGATCCAGGTCATATTCCATTCAATGTCAGAAAGCAGCAATTGTTTAATCACAGTAACTCAACTTGTTACAACCCTTTTTTATTTCTTTTGGGTTTCCTTGAACATGATGGCGTTACCTTCTCCCTGAAAAGGCTTATCTTCCTTTCTCAACTACACTACTTCTTTTTATTTTCAATTTTTTATTAGATATTTTCTTAATTTACATTTCAAATGCTATCCCGAAAGTTCCCTGCCCCCTTCCCCCCTCCCCCGGCCCTGTTCCCCTGCCCACCCACTCCCACTTCTTGGCCCTGGCCCTGTATTGGGGTATATAAAGATTGCAATACCAAGGGGCCTCTCCTCCCAATGATGGCCGACTAGGCCATCTTCTGCTACATATGGAGCTAGAGACACGAGTTCTGGGGGTTCTTGGTTAGGTCATATTGTTGTTCCTCTTCTAGGGTTGCAGACCCCTTCAGCTCCTGGGGTTCTATCTCTAGCTTCGCTATTGTGGGCCCTGAACTACACTTCTTCTTAAACAACTTCAAAGACACATGAAGGTCTCCTATGGAATTTCAAAACCAGTCAGATTATCAAGTGTCCTTGTGGAATAAAGGAATTCTCATTGTAAGCTTCTAGTGTACTGCGTGCATCAGAATCTGACTTCTCTCATCAGAATACTCTCCTTGATCTCACCTCAGTATCTCAGATGTCCCTTCTCCACAGCCATCTGCACAGACACTTAAATCTTCAGTTCTCACTCCTCTCACACTAGCTGTGGGAGAGCCTCTACTATGTGTCAAAATTCAGCATCTTATCCAATATCTCTCACACTAGTAGCATATCAATTACTGTCCAAAATACCTATTCTTCTTATCAAATCTTAACTTTTGATTTTTTAAATTCATACTGATTTTCATAATTGTCTGTGGTTTCTGTATAAAGGAAACATTTTTATTAAGCACACCTAAAAACAGACTAAAAGGATTCTGTATCTAATCTAAGCAATGTCAGGATTTATATAGGGTTTGGTTTGGAACTTTGCACCCTAAGATTGTAGGAAAGGAAGGTTACTTGATTTCCTTATTTCACAGTAAACATTTACAAGGCTATCTCAAAGTGGAGAGGATTTTTTTTTCATTTTCTTGTGCCAAGTTGATATAAAATTACCCAGGACAACACCCCAACTCATAATTCAAGGTGCTGTAAATTATTTCTTTCCACTATCCCAACCTTCCATTTAACCTGACTCTGCATTGCCTAGCTTGTGTATTGCCATAGGTTTCCCCTAATAACTGCTCAGTAGAGTTGTATTTTCTAAATTCCTGTCTTCCTTCCTAGACTAGAGTTGCTATTGTGAATGAGAAGCCTAGGTGTCTCTCAAAGCTTCAGCTCTATTGTTGCAGATATAGCTCATAACAGATAAAGAAAGCCAGTAGTTGAAGACCATTTCTTTCTTTTGTTAAGAATTTAAATTAAGCTTATATTTCTTGATTGTGTATGTTACAGGAAAGAAAACAAAGAAGGCAAGAGCTAGGCATCTAATCACACTGGTGAAGGAAAATTCCAGAAAATAAGCTTTGTTTGAATGTGAACAGAATCCTCCTCTGAGATAGACAGACAATTGGAATTGCTATACTGTGGAAAGGTGGAAATTTTGTAGGTGCAGAGGGTAACTACTTCATCTTAGATTCGTGTTAGCCTTCTAAAACAACCATTTCTTGGTCCACTCTATATGTGAAGTAACACCTTGTGATAATAAATGAAAATCTCATAGAAGCTATTAACACAGAAGAACATGCGATTTAACAAACCAGAAAGCTAAGACTGTCATTTTATGACTATAGCAAAGCTTTCCCCCATGTCAATGTATCTGCTTTTTAAGCTTACCGATGCATTTTAAACTTGCCTTGACTTATATCTTTCTTTGTTCTCCAAAACTAGAAATACTTGATGAAACTGTTTCCAAGTTGGAACTTGTTCTTGGGTATAGTCACTCACAGTGACTCCATAATAAACTTATCTATTTATTACCTTTAAGGTAAGAGCTGTGGGTTTTTATTTGTTTGTTTGTTTGGCTGGTTTTGTTTTTTTTTAGGACACAAATATCTTGATGTATCCTAATCGACGATACTTATGCCCAGCTAATTCAAGGGCCTCCCCTGCCAGAGAAGCAAGTAGTTTGACAGAAGGCACACACCTCTGCTTCTGGTCCTCCAAGTCCAATCCTGCTGTCTGTCTAACTGGGCCCTGCCTCATACCCTTTTTTCCACTACTCATTACTTAATTCCAGCCCCCAACTCCAACAGGCACTCCTGCTAGCCCACAGGCTTACAAGGCAGAAAAACAGTATACTGACTACAGATCTTCTTTTCTCCCTTTGTTCTCCCAGCTCTGATCCCAGAGTCTCAGGCCCAGCCCTGCAGCAGAAACACCTGTGGCAGCCTTCCCTGCCTACTTGTTCCTCTCCTGTGAATCCCACAGATCCTCTACCTTCTCTTCCCTGGACTTGTTGTCACAGCTCATTTCTTTCTTTATGACAAAGACTCACGCCCTTCCTTTCCTGAGCTCTTCCAAGTGTTGAAGACAAATCATTTCCATGGTTGACTCCTTGTCAGACTTGAGCATTTAAACCTAAGTTTAATTAGGGAAAGAAACATGTGCACACAGCAATTGTGGTTATTTCTCAATCTGTATTCACGCCCTGTTGGAAAGGAACTAACTATATGCTTTCAGTTTCAGGAGCTCTGCGGCGTAGAAGAGAAACGCCATGGCTGGTGAGTTTTCTCTATTATTAAAAGGGCTTGTTTGGGGAATAAGTCATTTGGAAAGGGACTCGCTTTTCTGAAAGCCATCATTAGTTTCTGGAGTTATTTAGGTGAGCTGAATCTGGGCAAAGTAGAAGTCTGCACAGAAGATTCTTGAAGTCTTAATCTCTGGGTCAGAAAAGAAATGGTGCTTTACTTGTATGTATCCTGCCATTGTTACCATCGTTTTTGCAATTTTAGCTACTAAGTGTCCCTAGTTGGACAGAGGGAACTGAATGAGTGACAGAGATGGTGGCAGCAAAAGAAAATGGTTTATGCTTCTTGAGTTCTAACAGAAAGATATGTGCCTCATACTATATGCTTTTGTGTAATGTCGAAGGACAAATGTGGAGCAGAGATAGAAAAAAAGGAGAGCAGGGAAACGCTGTATGTGAAAGGGACATTTTGCCAATTCACTATGAAAGAAAATATGCTTTCTTTACATGAAAGGAACATGCAACTGTTTTCTTGACTTAAACAGAATTTTTAATTCTTTGTGTCTTAAACAGACAAGATCCTGAGGGCAAAGAGGAAGCAATTTATCAACTCAGTGAGTATAGGAACAATAAATGGATTGCTGGATGAACTTTTAGAGAAGAGAGTGCTGAGTCAGGAAGAAATGGATAAAATAAAACTTGCAAATGTTACTGCTATAGACAAGGCACGGGACCTATGTGACCATGTCTCTAAAAAAGGGCCCAAGGCAAGCCAAATCTTTATCACTTACATTTGTAATGAAGACTGCTACCTGGCAGGAATTCTGGAGCTTCAATCAGGTAAGAGCCTGAATCTTCGACCAAGTTGAGAGTCTATATATTTGGATAACCAATGTCTAATTGACATATTTCTTATGTGGTTTGAAGACAATTCTCTCACCTTCAGCTCCAGACTCTCATTTTTGTGTCTGTGTCTCTGTTGTGTGTCTCATGGCTATTCCCATTTCTTCTGCCTTGTCTCCTGTAGCATATATTCATCTCAATCTCACCAAGGATGACCTTGCTATGGTGAATTAATTTCTTTTGTCTCTCTTTAGGTCCATCAGCTGAAACTTTTGTTGCTACAGAAGATTCTAAAGGTGGATATCCTTCATCCTCAGGTACACACACTGGTAGAGGAATAATACTCATTGGATCTTCATCTCTTTTGCATTATTATCTTCATTGTTCTCTAGGTACCTTTGTAAATTATTTCTGTTTTGAAATATACCAAGTTTATATCAAATTATTTAGAAGTATATCATGTTGTTCAATGATACTGAACTTTCAATCCAATAAAAGCCTCAGAAACTACTGGCATAAACCATTGTAAAATCACCTTTTTATAGATAGATGCAGTCGATATGAGTGATAAAAATTCACAAAATTTGTATATTAACTTTAACACTTACTATTCTATTCTATCTTGCTTTCCTTCTACTTCATGTATTCAGTATTGTTCCTTCTTTGGTTAATGTGAAAACACAATGGGAAGTGATACTGGGTCAGATGATTATTTCTAAAAAGTACTTGATGCCTAATATTGTGTATAATTTTTTACAAATTAGGTAAACATATTTTTAAGTTATTCCTGTAATCACATAAGAAATATTTTCTACCCACCTCCACCACTTAAAATTTTATTTAGTCTCAAATACTTTCTAAAATAAATATTAAACATTTTAATACTCCTTGCTTTGTTTTTATCTAAATTATTTGTCAAAATACTAATCCCAAGGCAGATCCCCCATCACATCATTAGGGATCTTTCTGACTTGGAATATGTTCCATTAACTATGATTAGTACCTTGTTCTACAATGTGGTATTGAACCCACGGTTGCCCTCACCCAACTTCACATGTAGCTAAGGCTGTAAGAGACTTGATTTGAGACCACTAGAGTTGAATGCATTCATGTGCATTTTTCTTCTCTTACAGAAACAAAGGAAGAACAAAGCAAAGAAGGTGGCGCATTTCTAGGACCAACTGGGAACCTCAAGTTTTGCCCTTTAGAAAAATTCCAGAAGTTATCAAAAGAAAATCCTTCAGAGGTGCTGTGCTCCAGAATCTAGGATGGAACAAACTGAAGAATTCTGAGGCCACCCTGAAGGGTGGTGGTTCTGTATCATAGAATTGTTCATTGCAATGTCCCAAATTTAGAGATTAGGAACCTAAGTCAGATGTGGATCCACTGATACTTCTATAGTCTATGAACACCCTCCCCCAACACACACCCACACACAAACAAACAAACAAACAAACAGTTTGACAATTTAATGATCCTAGCCACAACCCATTCATTTTTTAAAATTTCACTTTCAAAATTAAAGACAGATGCTGAGAGCCTACCTGGTGTTTTCTAGACTCCCTTAGTTCTCATGAATTAAGATACAACTTCCTTCCTAGTGTTGATCTAACTTTAACAAGGTTGGTTTCTTGAAAGGATTAAGAAAAAGGAATTAGGAACTGTCATATGCACATAAAGTAAATAATGAATTAAGCAAGGCTGTTCATTCAATCTTTTCATACAGGTTTATCCAATAATGGATGCAACCATTCGTACACGTCTTGCCCTCATTATCTGCAACACAGAGTTTCTTCATCTTTCTCGGAGGGATGGAGCTGAAGTTGACCTCAGAGAAATGAAGTTGCTGCTGCAGGATCTGGGATATACCGTGCAAGTGAAGGAAAATCTCACAGCTCTGGTAAAACTTCTCAAGATATAGAAACAGTGTTCATGTCTTTCTTCCCCTTAGAAAATGCTAGAAGAGATGTTATAGAAGCTAAAGACCGAAGTCTTGCTAGTTCTGTACTGGTGATATTCTCTGGTGACTAACCACATAATATTTTACATGCCTGTCAAATTCAAACACGGTTTAGCCAAAGTCTCATGTAACATCCAATAGCAAAATGTTTCTATCAACTCAATAATCTCAGGATGACTTCCTATACTTTTATAGCCTTGCTTTATATAAAATTGAAAATTAGAAATTTTCATTTCCATGTCACTGACTTTTGTGTATTTATTCAAAGATTCCTTTTACTGTCCTTAGAGGAGTCGAAGTGTAAAATCACTGGTCTTGTCTCTTATAGGAGATGGTGAAAACTGTGAAAGAATTTGCTGCCTGCCCAGAACACAAGACTTCTGACAGTACCTTCCTTGTATTCATGTCTCATGGTATCCAGGAGGGAATATGTGGGACCTCATACTCTAATGAAGTTTCAGATATTTTAAAGGTTGACACAATCTTTCAGATGATGAACACTTTGAAGTGCCCAAACTTGAAAGACAAGCCCAAGGTGATCATTATTCAGGCATGCCGTGGAGGTGAGTGCTGATGGTTAAAAATAACAGGACATTCCCATTGAGACTTTATCATTTATAGTCAGTACTGTTCAGTGTTTGTAGTTGATTCCTAAATATCAAACAACTATTTTACCACTCATATCCTGTGGATTTTATTTCAAACTAGTAAATATTTGCTTCATTTTCCACTAAAGAATATCACTATTAATAATCAATACATTGATCTTTGGGTACTATTGGAAAAAATTATTAAGGGAAAAATATTTTTGAGACATGGCTTATAGCATATATTTTATGCACATGTGTATATTCATATTCATAAACACATACATAGATATAAATAAAAGACAGACTAATATATTTAGAAATAGGGTTTAAGAGAAGTTTCAAGACAGCAATAATTCCCTTGAAAATTGTTAGTAATATGAAATCATCTTTGAATTTCAAGAGAAAGAAGGAATGGTGTATGTAAAAGATTCAGTAAGAGACTCTGAAAAGGAATTCGTAACGGATGCAATTTTTGAAGATGATGGCATTAAGAAGGCCCATATAGAGAAAGATTTTATTGCCTTCTGCTCTTCCACACCAGGTAAAGGGTTTTTATACAGGTCACTTTTGTCTCTGTTACTGTTATAAAGAGTGACTCTATACTTAGCATTACATAAGACTCTTTTGAATTTATATTTATTTTGTTTATTTAGAGGTTATTATTTTTATTACATATTTTCTTTATTTACATTTCAAATGCTATCCCCTTTTCT